>JANAVB010010698.1:0-34597 GCA_029216955.1 Iris pallida
AAAAGACAAGAAGGAAAAATAACCGAAACAAAATAAAGTGAACAAAATAGAAAATAATGGATCCAACAGAAAACAGATAATAAATAAGCAGTAAATAAATAAATAAAGATGCATCTAATTATAAACAGTAAATAAGGCAAGGTATCTTGCCTGCGGGTGGTACGAGAAGCAGCAAAATCCAACAATCAGAATCGTCAACACGAAAGTCAAAATCCACAAGAAGCTTCGGATGCTGAAACAAACATCACGAACGAGTTTGGAATAAAAGATATGCCTAGGAAACGCCTGTCCAAAAGTCAAATTCTGGAACAGGGATAGTTTCGTAATTTTGGGTCAAAACGATATCCGCCGTTGGACCCGCTTTGCACTGAAATGTGTGCCAATATCTACGGTCTCTAAAGTCGTCAAACTATATGTCTACAGATTTATTTTGATGAGACGAACCCAACGGTATGTCCAATTTTGGATTCCGCTGGGCTGTGCACAAAATCGCCCGTTGAGTGGGATTGTGGGCCCGCCAAAATAGCGTCCCAGTCAACGGTCTCAGAATCGGACCAAACTTGGCATACAGGACCAGAAAAATATTTCGAGTCCAATGGCGCAAGTTTCATCACGATTTGATGAGTATGCACAAAGTAATTGAGAAATTTCGAAAAGCCCGATACGGGAAAATTTGACGGATACGGGTCAAATTCGTCGCGCACACGCAACCAATTTGAATTTCGTCAAAGCTCGCACATCCGCAAATTCGATACGGAACTTTCGGTACTCTCGGTTTGCGACGGGGTCGCCCGGTTTGTCGGGACGTACCTCGTACGGGGTTTTTAAGGTTTATAAAAACTAATTTTTTGAGATTTTTAATTTAATTAAAACTGAAATTATTGCAGAATAAATAAATCTATTTAAAGGGGATGATAGAGGGTCATGGGGACTTTCTACACGCATTTACGGATCAAAAATCGGAATAGAATTGTCAGTTAAATTAATCGGGGAAGTGGGTTACCTTAAAGTGGGAATCTGTTGGTGTTGTTGTAGTCGTCGTGACGACCGGGAGGTGGTGCTGCAGCGGCGGGACACGTTTGCCGAAAAGAGGGGAGGAGGATGGAGGAAAGAAAAATTTAGGGTTTATGGAGGTGGCTGCATGTTGTATGGTAGTTTGCTGTTGTTGTTATATAAAGCATATATATATATATAAGACTTATATATGGGGTCGGCCCTTTATATTGCAGCTGCTTGCTGCTTATATTTTGGTGTGGGCGCACAAAGCTAAAGCTATGCTGCTTTGTTCAATCCCATTGTGGTCGGTTCCCACTTGGTGGGGCCAACCACATAGCCTCTTTTGTTTTGTTTTTTTTTTTTTGTTTCAACTAAAACATATATATATATATATATATATATATATATATATATATATATATATATATATATATATATATATATTATATGTATATAACTATATATATGCTATGGAGGGAGGATTGGTTTGCAGCATGATGCTGCTGCTCCGGCTTGTAAAGGGGGCGCACAAGCTGCTGTATTGTGGCGTGGGTGGTCGGCCAGGTGGTGGGGCCGACCACTCCATGCAATTTTTTTTTCTTATCTTTTCTTTCTTATCAAATCAAACTTCAATATATAATATATTATATATATGCATATATCTAAATAAATCCCTCTAAAATTATCACAAATTTAAAAGGAAAATCTAAATCTTATCTATCCATATACAAAATTAATTTAAAACATAAGTACATATATTTTAATTTCATTTGACAATAAACAACTAAATAATAAAATAATACCTAATAACATAAACATGTTTATTAATCACCATAAAATAGTTTTAAATAAAATAATAAAAATCGTCCAATGGGAGAACTTTACTACACACCCTTATCTGGTCCAGAAAAGTCTACAATCTTGTAAAATATTATTTAATAATAAAAATACCAATAATTGCATATATATAACTAAATAATTAGAAATTATACATAAAATTCTAAAATAATTTAGTAAATATTTCTACGTACATGAAATATGTCTACATGGCCACTTTGGTCACACCACATGCCTACATGGGCTTAAATTTGGTTCGGGTCCAGTTCGGGCTGAATTGGACAAACCGGGTCATCTAAAAATTAATATATAAAATAATATTTAATTAAAATATTTTAAATAAGTCAATTCATAATTTGGTCTGGTTTTCCTAGTTTGGGCATCACCATGGCTAGGCTTCCCCCGGCATGGCTAGTATACTGGTCAAAGCACACTGCTACATCTCTCGTGCCAAAATTCATGGTAGTCTGGTGTTCCAAAATTTCACAATGGCTATGGTCATTTCTAATGAAAATAAATAAATCATAAATTGCATAAATTAATTTGAAGTCTAATAAAATAATAAAAATAAAAAAAATAGGGGGTTTTACACCAATCCTGCTCGAACCTGCTTTCGGATACACCGCAGAGTAACATCGCCGAACTGAGCTGACTTGATCCTCTATATCAAGTCTGACTGAATTTGCAGGCCCCACATCTGCATCTGAACTCCTGGCACGATCACCTCGATCTCTAAGCTCTCCAAATCTGCTAATAGGTGACGATCCATCGTCAAACACATAGCTACCGGATACCTACTCAAGGCATCGGCAACCATGTTGGCCTTCCTTGAATGGTACTGCAATGAAATGTCGAAGTCCTTCATCAACTCCAACCATCTGCACTGCCTCATGTTGAGCTCTTTCTGTGTACACACATACTTCAAGCTCTTGTGGTCTGTGAAGATCTCCACACGCTCTCCGTATAGATAGTGCTTCCACAACTTAAGAGCAAAGATAACTGCCGCCAATTCCAAATCATAGGTAGGGTAGTTCTTCTTATGCGGACATAACTGCCTGGATGCATAGGCAATCACCTTCCCATGCTGCTGCAAGACACAACCCAAACCCTTCCCTGAGGTGTCACTGTAGATAGTGAACCCGCTTGATCCTGATGGCAATGTCAAAATCGGGGCTGTCATCAGTCTCTTCTTCAACTCATCAAAAGCAACCTGACACTCCTCTGACCAGATAAACTCTGCGTCCTTCCGGGTCAGCCTAGTCAATGGCTTTACAATCCGGAAGAAATCCTGAACAAACCTCCTGTAGTATCCTGCCAATCCCAGAAAGCTCCTGACCTCTGCAACTGAACTCGGTGCTGTCCACACCTCGACTGCTCTAATCTTCTTCGGGTCGACTGAGATCCCATCTCCAGTCACAACATGACCTAGGAAATCAACTCGATCCAAGAAGAACTCCCACTTCAAGAGCTTGCCGTAAAGCTGCTCCTTCCTGAGAGTCTTCAGAACCACTCTCAAATGCTCCTCATGCTCCTCTGGGGTCTTCGAATATACCAAGATGTCATCCATGAACACCACCACGAACTTGTCCAAGTACTGGTGGAACACCTTGTTCATCAAGTTTATGAACACCGTCAGAGCGTTAGTTAACCCAAACGGCATTACCATAAACTCAAACAGGCCATACCGTGTCCTGAAAGCTGTCTTCAGAATATCCTCCTTCTTCACCTTCACCTGATGATAACCTGACCTCAGGTTAATTTTGGAGAATACCTTCACTCCGCTCAACTGATCGAAGAGGTCATCGATCCTCGATAGCGGGTACTCGTTCTTGATCTTGAGGTTGTTGAGTGCCCTGTAGTCGATACACATCCGTACCGACCCATCCTTCTTCGGTACAAAGAGTACTGGCGCACCCCATAGTAAAGAACTCGATCGAATGAAGCCCTTGTCCTGCAACTCATCCACCTGCTTCTTCAACTCCACAAGCTCACTGTTGTTCACTCTATAGACATGCTGAGATATCAGCTCTGCGTCGGGCACCAAGGCTATAGAGAACTCCACATCTCTGTCCGGAGGTAACCTTGGCAACTCCTCCGAAAACACATCCATAAACTCAGTTATCAATGGATGTGGCACGCTCTGCTCCTCTGCTGAAACTTTGCAGAAAACTCCGCTGCTCTGCTCTGTCTTCCGTCTGGTGAACTCGAACTCTGGCTCTTCTTGTCACGACCCACACCCTAGAGTAAGGGCACGAGAAGTGGGTACGTCTAGCCTACGCCGCAGTGTCGGTGGTAGAATGCTGTCCTAGGTCAATCATCTAACAATATAAGGTACCTGTACAGTATATACACTTCGAATGGAGGTGACATAACAAATACAGTCTCAATCACATCTAAAGTAGAATACGATAAAGATAGATAGATAGATATGAACAGAAGAAAATCCACAGAGGTATAATCCAGATAATGACTAAGTGTCTATGATAACATCTCCACAACATCCAAATAAAACAACTCCCGATATATACAATAATATATCAATGAGAAAGACAAGTAAGAGTCTAATCTAGCAGTCAAAACCACAGGTGGTAGATCCTCTTCTGCAAGTGGGTCCAAGTCACAAGTGTTGTCTATAGCTGTCCCATAGTAGGTGTCTACGCAGGCCTCATCCTCATCCTATGTAATATTTTCAACAGGTCCAGTCAGGACAGGAGCGAGCACAAAACATCTCACGCAGTTCATATCAAGTTAGAAAATATAAAGCATACAATAGAGTAAGATACAGAAAACGTTGAAAAAAGAATGTATATGAAAAACAGCAGAGATTTGATAATAGGAAATATCTATATATGATAATAAGAACTGTAAGCAATATGTGATTTAGAGTACAATATGGTTATGTAAACGGTTTAGGACAATGCAATGGTAACTCCATTGTACGTGAGTGCACAATGGACATATACAATAGTTATACAATGTTGTACAATAGGATTGATTACATAACCAATTCTACTCCCCCTCCCCAATCAATACACAAGGATCCACTCCAGTTACGTTATCTTATACAATAGTGTACAATGTTATACAATAGTTGTATAATGGTCTATCCATGGGACTCATGTGATAATGGGAGTACAATATACACAATGAGTATACAAGGATAAGGGTATTCAACAAATACAATATGTAAGTGAAACGCACATCACAATATGTATTTAGTGAATACAAGGGGATAACATCTCAAAATAAGATCCATATAGTACTAATCCGTGATAACAATCGTGTTAGCATCAAGTACAGTAATCTAGAGCAAGAATGTAAATCCAGACAAGTATGAAACGGTCAGAGAATGTACTTGCCTGATCTCCTGAATGTTCGGAAGAAAACTACTGCCTGAGGAGTGGTGTCTGCCTCCTATCAGAACAGTACAAGTCACTACATGTCTAATATAATAAAATAGACTGCTACAATACATCTACATGCTGTCTAGGTCAAACTAGACTAAAGTCAACCCTTGGTCAACTCCAGTCAACTATACTAGTCAAGGCTAGATCAGCTAGGTCAAACTTAACCCAAACAAGTCTGATAAGTCTCACTAGGCCTAACCAAGCCTAGTCTAGCAATCACACACCAATCACAAGGCTATACAAGTCTAACTAGACACTCACTATGCATACAGACACACCCATAGGCCATGAGCCCTAGGCTATAGGCTATATCATGCCTATAAACCAAACCACATAACACATATTAACATATCAATATATATATCTAATATAAAATAGTACACTCAATAATATATATGATACATGAATATGTAAATCTCACATACATATATATACATGTGCATATGTATATACACATATATATAGAGAATAGGAAAGTGGAAAGGTGATAGTGTACATGTGTGTGTTGAGAGTGTCAAGGGGAAATCAGTGTTAGGCAATGTGTGTAGAGTGACAAGAGTGTGTGTGTGTGTGTGATATCCTGAAAACAGTAGAGTAGCAATATGAAATCAGTGTAGTGTTCATTCCTGGAACTGTGAGTAACATGTGAGATTGTGTGTAAACCTGTAGACAGTGTCATTTGTGTGTAGTGGTATGGGAAAACAGGGCAATACCAAAACAGTGTGGTACGTTAACCTGGAAACCAGTGAATGGTATTAGGAAATGTGTGTGTGACTTGAAATAGGAAACACGTGACAGTAATGGACATGGATTACAAATCTCAGTTTTAAGAAAAACTAATGACAGTGAACATATAACAATTTCAAATTAGTTTATAGGAAAGGAATCATTCCCAGGTTTATAAAATCATGATAGGTTAATATTGAAACAATTCAGTGCAATGGGAGTTATCATTCACTTATCACTCAAGTTCAGTTTAAAGGGAATGAGAGGAAACCAATTCTCAGATTTGGTGAGAACTATTTGACAGTTAACTCTCCAACTCATATTGAATTCAGTCACCAACAAAACCAATACAAAGTAGGAGGATTAACTCTCAATATTTGGTTTAAGGAAAGGAAAATAGTTCTCAAATTACTAAGGAAGGGAAATGACAGTTAATCATTGAAACAAAATCAGTGAGCTAACATTTGTGTGAACCTATGTGTGTACAGTGAGTATTAGGCATGACAGTTTACATGTAAACTAAATCTCAGTTTGACAGTTACATTGAATAACTCCAACACAATTTCAAATCAGAAATGAAAACAACCAATACCAATATGAGAGTTCACATTAGTTTGATCATTCAAGTAATCTATTTTCAGATAAGGAAAGGAAAACAATCATTCAAAATTCAGTTAAAACTGGGAAACCAATTCAGATTTTAAAGAGATGAAATAATTCTCAGGAATAGGATTCCTGTGACAGTTCCAATATGAATTAAATCATTCCATTCGACAGTTTAAATAGGGAAGGAATGAATCAATATCAGTTGTAATGGGAATTCAAACTCAGGTTATTAAGAAAATGGAAATCAATACTTAGTTAAGTAAGAGAACATGACAGTTCTCAATAGGAATAACATATCATTCAAAATCCATGTATCAGTCAAGAACATTGAAGCCAACCCAATGTCAATATTCCCATTCTACATCACAAAATCTAATCTAAATGGAAATTCGAACTTAATAGAGGTTAATACACTTGTAGGATTCATTTAATAATTGAACACATTAGTTTAAAACAGAATAAAATAGGAATTAAATGTTCAGGAAAAACTGAAACATAAATGTATCAGTCATATACCAATACAGTCCCAATCTCTTATATATAAGCATATTCGAATAAGAAAATTTGAACTAAACATGAACTAACAACATGTGGGATTATTTGACAAATGAAAACATCAATTTAATGGGTTAAAAATAGGAATTAAATTTTAGGAAAAACTGAATGTAATGTGGTATCAGTCAATACCTTATCGAAACCCAATCTCAACATCAATATTCCATACACTCAATAAAACCCAATCCAAGCTTGCAAATCAACTAATAGAGATTATTAACCATGTACAGGATCTAAAATGATAATTAAATCATAATTTAAATAATTAAAATAGGAAATTAACACTGAAATCAATAACTGGACAGTACACAGGAAAACAGTATCGTGCACACGTGCACGTGTCTGTAGGACACGACACACGACACGTGGGGTCTCGTGGTCATGCCCACGTGTAGCCCATGTGTCAGGCTACACATAGGACCCAACAGGACACGACCACGTCGTGTCCATAGTAGACACGACTCGCGTATCAGTACGCAATTCTGACTGAACATGTACGCACGTGTGACCAGTACGCGTGACTTCGCATGTCCGACATGACGTCGTTGGACATGAGGCTTAGGGGACAGGTTTGCAGACACTGCCCCTCCTCTTATTCCAAGCACGGCCTGCCACGTGGCCTGTGCACTGAGCACGAGGTCCCGAGCAGCAGGGGAGCTGTCACGCATGTGCGTGTATGTGAACCCAACGTGTTCCCGTGTCCAATACGACACGACACGACACTACTACCACCTCAGTCCACTGGAAAACAATAAGCGAGACCAAACCCTAATTTCCTATTCAGACAAAACCCGAAATCAAGAATGAAATGCCTACTGTGGCATTTCTTCAAACACTTAGGTGTATCCACTGATATGTGTCCGATACGGACACGTACTGGACACGAAACCTAACAAAACTAATTCCTACAGAGAGAGGATACCTAGGGCTTCCTATCCATGCAAAGAAATCAAAATTTGGTGGAGGGAATAGGGATGTACCTATATGTGTTCCTTCTCAAAGAAAAGCTTCAAAATGAGGTTTCTCCTAGCTATCCCCAAGTCCTAAATTGTCTCCAAACTGTAGTTGGCCTCCATGAACAGTAGAGAAACCTAAATTAGATCACCATGGAAGAAGTTTGGATGAAAAAAAGATTAATATTGAATAAAATAGGAAGAAGTTTCAATGGAGGCTAATCTTGTTCTTGCAAAATGAAGAGATGAACAAAAGGAGACAAGTGGTTGAGAGAGATTTTATAGGGACATGCCCTAAGTGACCATCCATAGGATATTAGGGTTAGGGTTTATGGGATTGATCTAGGGCTATCATTCCTCCTAGTTAAATCAAGGGCCTACAACCTAGGTTTCATACATGACTTAAATGCAACCTAGTTAACTCTAACTAACATGACTAAATCAAAACTAATCAATACAAACCATCACTAACCATGGCTAGCTAAGTCTAGGTATGACTAATCTAGGTTAGGTCAATCTAGGCTAGGGCTAAACACAACACAAGGCAATTGATTAATTAATGATTAAAACACACCATCCCATTAATCATATTAAATTCCAATAGAATATATATTAAATTCAAATAATTCAAATGACCAAAATACCCTCAAGCTAAAAATGATAAATGAAATACCCTAATCACATGGCTAGGCATTAGGGCAGACAGTCTCTACGGTTTCACTAGCTGCACATCAAAATCACAAGTCATGATATTTAAGTAGTTTTAAAATGATTAAAAATCACTAAAAATCATATTATTAATTAAATATCATAATTAAATAAATTAAAACTGTAACACTCAGTTTTCCAGAAGAGGGTAATTTTGAAATTATGTATTTTAATTTATTTAATTATGGTATTTAAGATTTTCCATGATTTTTATTGATTTTTAATCATTTTAAAACTATTTTAAAATCATGACTTATGATTTTGGTGTTTGGCTAGTTTAACCTTGGAGACTGTTGACCTAGAGCCTAGCCATGTGATTAGGATGTTTAAATTAGTACATTTTAGCCTAGAGGGTATTTTGGTCATTTTAGGATTTAATTGAATTATTTATGACTTATTGGAATTTGTGTGATTTAATTATTATTTAAATAAGTGTTATGTGCTATGATGGGTTTTAGCCTAGTGAAGCCTAACCTAGAAGCTTAGACTTAACCCATGGGCTAAGTAGGATGGTTAACTTAAGTTGAGGGTAGAAATTATCAAGTTAGAAATCAAATAGGAGTTTTAGTCATGAGAATTGATTTTTGAGAATGGGCCCTTAGAAACTTAGATGTAACTTGACTTAGAGAGGGAGGCCCATGGCCCAACTAACTAAACCCTAACCCTAGCATTTATGACCAGCCACCTAGGGATCCACACTCCTATTTAATGTCTCCTCAAACTTAGGGCTAGTCTCCTTAGAAAAATAGCAAGTTGAAAATAGAGGTAAAACCCTTCTTCCCCAATCCATAACTCCTCCATTTCAACTCCTTTTTCTTCCTAATTTCTTGCAATAGATTCTAATCTCTGTGTTTTTTATGACTATGGTGAGAAATTCCAGGGAAGGGGCAATTTGGAAGAGTTTGGGTAGCTTGAGGAACAACTCACTTTGGGGCTTTTTGAGCCATTTCAAACCTATAGGTAAATCCCTATTCTCTCCACCAAATTTTGATTTCTTTGCATGGTTAGGAAGCCCTAGGTGTCCTCTCTCTGTTGGTATAGGTTTTGCTAAGTTTTGTGTCCGTTTCGTGTCCGTATCGGACACGTATCCAATAGTATACCTAGGTGTTTGTAGAAATGCCACTAAGGATTCAATTTTCGATTTTTGTAAAACTAATTAAATAGGTTTGTAGATCTAGGTGTGTGTATGAATGTTTGTGAAGGATGTTTGGTGTTTTGTGTCCGTTCGTGTCGCGTTTTAGCCCTGGACACGCAGCACGAGCCATAGGCTGTGTCCTGCCTATCGGGGGCTAGAACTCGAGACACGGGACATTTTAGGATACGAAAATTTGTGTGGAGCAGGGGGCAACATCTGACACCATGCTCCCAAAATTTGGAAGCATGTCGTTGAGTACACGCGGCACAATGACGCCCGCACTGGCCGTGCGCTGTCGTGCGCAGGCGGCTGAGCACGTGCACAGACACTCACAAACACGTGTTCGTGTCCGCAGAGGACACATCGTGGACACCCCACAGGGTATCGAATGTGTAACCTGACACGTGGGCTACACGTGGACCAGACCACGTGGCCACACGTGTCGTGTGTCGTGTCCACGACCTCTGAGAACACGTGCACGACACTGTAAGTGCACCGTGTTCAGTTCGCGTGTCGTGTGGGTGTTGGACTCGATTCGTGTCCTATCCTTGGACACGAAGACACTTCCTAGCATACCCTCACTGGTGACACTAGTTACCAACCCTTACTTTGTAATTTTTAATGATTAATTAGGTCAAATTCATTTTCCTGATACTTCACTGATACACATGTGTTGTTCTTCATTCCTAAGTTTTGATTCCTATTCTAAACTGATTTCTTAATGTTTAATGGCTATTTTAATTCATGAACATGTGTGAATGCATCACTATAATATTGTTCACTGATTTGTGTTAATTTTTAAGGTTCGAATTGGATTTTTGACTGTTAAGTGGGATTTTTCTTCTTCACTGAAATTCCTGCTGCAATGGTGCATACACTTTTGCATTATTTGAAGTCTGAGAATGTGATATGCACACATGGACTAAGAACCCATGTTGAATATTTTTATCCATGATTAAATTAACTGTGGGTCATTGCACATTTCCTTTACTGTCAACACACTTTCCATATTGCACACTGTCATTTATTTTCACATAGCATTGACACATGATAACCATTATATACACAGGTTTTACCATATTCTACACACAGGAAACCATGCCACAGTCTCCATATTTCAATGCTCTATTTTTTTCTCAGGTTAGACACTGTTGTAAACTGAATACCTGAAATCCTGAGATTTTAGTCATGTTTGAACTGAGTTTTGATCAGGAAATTCCTGAGATTGATTGGAAACTGAATATAAGTTTGAAATCTGAGAATAGGTTTGGGTTGTTGGTGTTTAATTGTTCAAGTGATGTGGCTTTAGGGAGGGACTGAAAACTGGGTTCCTAAAACTGATTTTTTGTATTGAAATGTAAATCTAAGATTGTGTAGGTGTTATGTTGATTCTTTTCCTTTACCTGATAACTTCATTAGTGATTGACTGTTGGGATGATGATGAACCTGGGAATTGGTTTGGATAAACTGAGATTTCAGCAAGAGTCTATTCATGCAACCTAAAATTGGATGAATGCTAAGTAAGTACTGTCACTTGGTGGCTTGAAACCTAAGCCTAAAACACATGTGAACACTCACCCTCTTCACTTTTCCCTCACCACACACACACACAGATTTTTGAAATTTAGTTTCCCTCTCCATGTTTACATCCATGCTCACACACACACATTGTGTCATGATCACTCACACACTGTCCTCTCTCCCTTTCACTGTTTGTATTTCCTGCACTTTATCCACTCCATCACACACACACAAGTCCTTACATTGACACACACAGCCTTCATGATTCACACACAACATTACCTACTCTTGACAGTTTACACTTGTACACACACTCACTATATATAAATCCCCTAGTCTCATATAGTTAAGTTTATGTGTATAATATGTATACATATATAATATAGGTAATGTTGCCTATATATATGTATGTTGAACTATATGTATATAACTTGTGTAATTGTCATATGTATGTAATGTATATGTTATATATAATGTAGATGTACAGTGTAATTGAATATAGATATTTTTCCTAGTCTTTTGACTCTCTCTTTCTAAATGCATTATGAATTGTGGCTATATAGCCTATGGTATATTGAGTGTGATAGTGTATATTGGCTTGATATAGTTGGCTACTTGATATGGGTCTAGTTAGCTAGTATAGCCTTGTTTAGACCATAGTGACCTAGTATAGACTAATGTGGACTAGTGTAGATTAGTTTGACCTAGTCTAGACTTGGTTGACCTAGTTTGACTTCTAGGGTTGACCAGAGTTGACCAAGAGTTGACTTTGGCCTAGATTGACCTAGAATCATGTAGAATGCATAGTAGGACTTCATTATACTATTCTAGACTTGTTGTGACTTGTGCTGTTCTGATTAGGAGCCAGACACCACTCCTCGGACAGTACTTTCATATCGAACACTCAGATACCAGGCGAGTACATTCTCTGATCATTTCATACTTGTCACGACTTATATTCTTGCTCTAGATTACTATTACTTGATGCTGTCACGTTATCATCACGGATTGGTACTATATGGATCTCTTCTTGGGATGTTACCCCCTTAGCGGGCGCATCGGATACTTTATGACATGTATTTCATGTACATCATGTATTCCTTGCTTCTGCGTTATTCATGTACACTCATGTTCTCTCATGTTCTTCATGTACTCTCATGTTCTTTCATGAACGCTCATGTTTCCTCGTGTGTTTCTTGTATAACCAAAACATCATGTCCGTAACATAACTTGAACAGATCCTTGTGTATTGATTGTGGGTAGGAGTGAGTATAAATGGTCATGTGATTTACCCATCATGTTCACTCTGTTACTTCCATGTTTTATCATGTACAACCTAAGCCAATTACATGCCATCTCATACTCTAAATCACTAGTTACTTATAGTTCTTACTTATCATGTATATATTTCCAGTTATCAAATATCTCTCTTGTTTTCATGTACATCTTCTTACAGCGTTTCATGTATCTTACTCTATTGCTTGCTTTATATTTCCTGACATGATATGAACTACATGAGATGTATTGTGCTCGCTTCTGTCCTGACTGGACCTGTTAAAAATATTATAGAGGACGAGGAGGAGGCCTGTCTGGACACTTTCTATAGGGCAGCCTTAGATGACACTTGCGAGCGGGACCCTCAGGAGGACCCAGCTCTAGCTGAGGACATCACCCCGATTGCTTAGACTAGATTAGTTAGGCTTAGCTTCTTTTATGTAGCCTTGAGGCATGTTTTAGCTAGACTATATTTGGAGTTCAGAGTTGTATATATTCTTTCATTCTGTATCTGAGACCATGTACTTCTGGATATTTGCTGGGATTATCTTAGACTACTTTTCATCTATTTGTTTCCTTGAGTTCTATTTCATATCGTGCTATCTCTTCCTTAGTTGTGATTGAGTTTATTACTGCTATGTCACCCCCATTCGGGGAGTATAAACTGTTTAGATAGATAGTGTTAGATGTATGTTGACCTAGGACAGCGTTCTACCGTCGACACTGTGGCGTAGATTGGACGTTGTTACGTTCTCGTACCCTCACAGTGGGTGTGGGTCGTGACAAAAACACAAAATTTTAAAATTACCCTCATTTTAGAAACTGGGTGTTACACTTCTGGTACTCTGAAAAGAACTCTACCACCTCGACAATCTATACTAGCATGGTGTCTGCTCAACCAATCCATACCGAGTACAATATCGTAGTTCGGTAATGGCATTACGAGCAGGCTCACATCCAATTCTTGACCTCCCAAAACTACTCTCCGATCTTTGTAAACATCACGGACGAGGATAATACCACCCACAGTCGTGATCTTGCAAGTCCTAGGCAATGGTTCAGAAAAAAGCTGGTGTCTAATAGCAAATGATACAGACACAAAGCTATGGGAAGCACCCGAATCAAATAATACGAATGCGGAAAAAGAGTCAATAAGAACAGAACCTTTTATAAGATCTCCTACTGGCTCAGACTCCTCAGTTGCTATGGCGAAAGCTTGCCCCTGCTGACCTCCTCTGGCCTGCTGCTGGTGCTGAATTAACTTCTACTGCTGGGTCGACAGTGGTCCTTTCTGCTGCACTACCGGGGCCTTGGCTCCTACCGCCTGAGCTGTACGTCCTGCAGCCATGGGACAATCCCTCAACTGGTGCTCTGCAATACCACAAAGTAGGCACTTGTCGAGCCTCTTCTTGCACTCATTCTATACATGTTCTGGCTTCTTGCAGAAGGTGCAACTGATGGTCTGCTGTTGTCTCAATGCCTGCTGAAACTACTTCTGCTGAAATGGCTTCTGCTGATGCTGCTGCTGCTGATAATGAGGCCTCTTAGCTGGGCCCCCACTGCCACTAGCTCCGTATGAATCTCGACCTCTCTTCGTCTTCAGTTCCATCCTCCGCTGCCACAGCTCCCATCAAAATCTTTTCGAATGTAGCATTCCTGTTGCTCTTGGTTAAGGACTTGACTTCCTTAACCAAGCCCTTCCTGAACCTCCTAGCTTTCGCTGTCTCGCTAAGGCCCTCCACAAATATGTCTAGACGGCAGAACTCTCCGGCGTACTCCTCTACTATCTAGTTTCCCTGAACCAGGTTCTCGAACTGCGTCTCCAATGCGCCAAGTGATGTGTCGGAGAAGAACTTCTCCTTAAAAAGCTTCTTAAAAGCCTCCCAAGTTTGCCCCGTAGTACCAACCCTGGGGCAGTCTGGTACCAAGTGCGGGCAAGGTCCTGCATCTGACTGCCCGCGGCTTCCACCTGGAGTATATTCGGTATCTCCGCGAGACGAAAGATCTCCTCTATATGCTCGATCCAGTCGTCGGAATATAGAATACCCTCGGTACCCTTGAAGTCTCGCGGCTGCATCTTTTGGAAGTCCTGAATACATGGAGTCCTCGACTGATATGGCTGGATCTGCCCTTCTTATGGTTGGACAGCCACCCTCTCTACTTCCACCATCGCTAACTGATGGGCATTGTCAATGCCCTGCCTCATGTCCTCTACCCGGCGTCGCTGCATCTCCATCAGCTGCTGCATGAAGGCGAACAACTGCGCCACATCAACTATCCCCTGGGGCGGTGGTGGTAGCATCCCCTGAACTCCTGGTGTAGTCTTCGAAACCGGTGGAGGAGCACCCCCAAAAGTTGCAGACGGGCCCACCTGAGCTGGAAAAAGAGGTACTGTGGTCCCTAGGTCCTGCTGAGTTGGGCGAGAAGTGGCAGACATCTCAGCGGTATCCCTAAGACCAGAGCGCTGCGATCGTGTCTCCACCATCCTGAAGATAGATCAAACAATGAATCAATTACTAAAAAAAGCGAAATCATCAAAGGAGGACACTTGTTTTCGAAAGAAGACAATTAACAGCAAGAATTAGATAAGAATTTCCCTAATGTTATTGAGTACCTAAACTTATATCCTATATCCTATTGTAGGCTGTAATAATACTCTAGTTCGAGTACCACTACAAAATCACACTAGTTGTGATTGAACCTGCATGGGCCACCACTAAAAACGTGTCACGACCCGCACCCAGCGTAAGGGCACGAGACGTGGGTTCGTCTAGCCTACGCCGCAGTGTCGGTGGTAGAACACTGTCCTAGGTCCAACATCTAAACACAATCAAGAAAAATGCTCCAATGGAGAATAATATATATATAGTACAACTCAATCACAAATAACTAAGATAGAATGGAAGAAAGATAATCACAAGAAAGAGTCACAGTATGAATATAAATCTTGGTGTAAACCACACCATAACAAATCTCAATACAATCACAAAGTCTCATAACTAAATGATAATATCAGTCTAATCTAACTCATGGCATGTCCTCAGCGACTACTGGATCCTGCTGAGGGTCCAGGTCACCTGTGTCAACTAGGCCTGCTCCATAGTAAGTGTCGCAGCAATCCTCATCATCTGTAATATTTCAACAGGTCGAGTCAGGACAGGAACGAATACATATCTCTCACACAGTTCATAACATGAAAGAAAATATAAAACAAGCTATAGAATAATATACATGAACTGTTGATAAAAAATAAGACTGCAAAGAGAGAACATGATATATGAAAATAGATATACATGATATAATAAGAGAACTGAACTAACTACGTGTTGTAGAGCACAATCTGGTTCTGTAAAGTGGCTTAGGTTATACATGACTTAAATCTAGTTTGGAGTTGCACATGAAAAAGATGTAGATCACATAACCAAATAAATACTCCCCCTGCCCCCAATCAGTACACCAGGATCTGTCCAGGTTATGTTATTGCACATGAAAGTAGTGCGTCACTTGGATAGCTAGTCAACATGCACACTGGATAATACATGAAGGCTCATATGATAATGAGTGTACATGAATGTCACATGAGTATACATGAATAAGTACGAATATAATGTGTAGACGACGCACATGATAAAGTACATGAGGATAATATACCCGATGTATCCGAGGGGATAACATCGCATGAAGAGATCCATATAGTACTAATCCGTGATATATCATGACAGCAACAAGTAAACTAGTCTATAACAAGTAATATGTCCAAACAAGAATGAAACGGTCAGAGAATGTACTCACCTGACAATCTGAGCTGCTGATGAGGATGTATAACTGTACTGGAGTGATGTAAACCTATTTAAAACAACCATAAGTCACAAAAAGGTCTAACATATCATAAGGAATGCCTACAATACAATTCTACATGATTCTAGGTCCTCCTAGGTCAAAGTCAACCCTTGGTCAACTCTGGTCAAACCTAGTCAACTCTGTTCAAACCTGGTCAACTTAAGGTCAACTAGTCTGTTTACTAATTTCTAGGTCATACACAAGTTTTCAGGTCATTCGGAGTTCGTTTGAGTCGATTTGGATCAAGTTTGACCCAAAGTTGAGTTTGTCAACTTGGTCAACTTGTCGGCCAATTCGACCAAACTAGGCTCCTAACGACGATCCTAATCTGTCCCAACACTTCCTATAGTCATATCACAAGCAATTATTACAATACTTTTATTTATATATTCATCACAAGTAATATATATATATATATATATATATATGTATATATATATATATATGTATATATATATATATATATATATATATATATATATATATATATATATATATATATATATATATATATGTGTGTGTGATGTGTGTGTGTGTGTGTGTACTTGGGTACAAATGTACTTCGTTTGGGGAGAAACGGACTCTGGATGCAAAAGTTTGGATTTTGGAGAGTGGGAAACTAGGGTTTTCTCTTGGAGGCTACGAACTTCAACACAAGAAGGAGGGCTGCCTATGGCCGGCCAGGTATAGGGGGGTTAGGGTTAGGTTAGGACATGGTCCTAGGCTCCCTAAGTTGCTAATAAGCCCAGTCCAAAAAGGCTTTAAAAAGGCTAACTAGAAATTGGCTAAAAAAATCAATTAAAGCATTCTAACGATAACTCGTATATTCTAAATTAAAAACAAATGATAAAAATCTAATTCTAATATGGCATCTGGGTTTCTAGTCATGGTTGGCTAAGTTAAACCCATCAAGACTGCTCAAACAACAAACCAAACCACATATCATAACATGAATTCAATAAATTAATAAAATAATCTAAAATTACAAAATGACCAAAATACCCTTGAAATGAAAAAGTGGGTGTGACAGTCCCTGGTCGCTTTTTATATCATATCCCATGTTCTGGATGATATTATTGGCCTGCCAACTCTATCGATAAAGTTGTATTTTTACATAATCATAGTCAGCTTCAGTGTTGCGATTGGGAGTTGTAAAGTCCAGAACGAACTTTCTTTCGCCAATTATTCGACCGAAGATTATCAATTCTTCACCCTTCTTTCTAGCTGGAACGATGAAGTAGTGGATATCTTCTGGCCAGACTTTTTCCCGTAGAAGAGGCGTCGTGATCGGCATGCAGAGATGTGGTCCTATGCCATGCTCTAGGGCATACAACGTATCTATGTACTGGTTTACAGAGACATCGGAGTAATTCAAAGATAAACCTTTACTTAGAAAATATGCAAATTCCTCTTCAGGGATAACATCATCCACTGAAGGTACAATATTTTGAGTATTGATATACTCATTGAGGGGATCATTGTCCGGAACAGGAGTCGCGGACTTGATTAAGTTCACCACGTAGGGTAACTCATCAGGATTGGGAGGACGGACTTCAGCAGGTTCCATCCGAGTCATTTTACGGAGAGTGATGGTCAATGGTTTGACAATATCAGGATTCTTCTTTTTGACTCAGATTGTGAGAGACTTTGGAGTACTTTTTGGAGTAGCACGTCCTTTGACTCGGATAACCAGGGGACCGTCACTGGTAGATGAATTAACTTCAGCTTCATCGTCAGCTTCGTTGCCGTCATCCTTAGGAGGCTGAGATTGATAAAGTACAGAATCTCCATAGTAGGCTTCAATACCCTTAAAAGGATCGACATCGGCAAACTCCGTCTTCACGATACCATCACTATTGACATACTTGAAGCACTGGTGAAGGGTAGAAGGAACGATCATGTTCTCGTATATCCACGGACGTCCCAATAAGATATTGTAAGACACATTGGCGTCGATTACATAGCAAGAAACCTCTGTTCGGAGATCACCAATTTGGCACTTGAGATGGATCTTGCCCAGCGGATGGCTTCTTCCAGCATTGAAAGCCATGATAGTTGTATTGGTTGTAGACAGCTTGTGCAGAGGGATCCCTAAAATTTAGAATAAATTTTTAGGGATGATGTTGAGGGAGGAACCTGGATCGATTTGCATCTGATCCACCTTAATCGCTCCGATATATCCTGTATAATAGAGGTCTGTCATGACGATTGTTTTTTAGTATCATGTCCTCTTGTGAAAAGGTGATGTTGGGCACCACTTCCATCGTGTTATGACAGTGAGGAAAGGAGACGGGATCTTCAATGGGGGCTTTGACTTTAGCGAGATAAGAGTCGGCATGCAGTAATACCTCACTTAAAACTTTCTGCGTCTCTTTGGAGAGTCGCAGTAGATCGAACAAAGACAACCTGGCAGGTGTATTAGCCAGCTGTGCCAGTATGTCAAAGTTGTAAGGCCGATCCATGCCTTCGGGAGTCGGTGCCTTCAGAGACTTGTCAAATTGCGTCTCCTTCTGCTTGGTTTTGTCGGTAGTTGAGGACTTAGATAGACCAGCTTCTGAACTTGTGGGGGCAGCAGGAGCTTGAAAAAGTACTACGTCTCCTTGTACGGGGTCATAAGTCCGTAGGTAAGTCTTCCCATATCGCGTCTCGTCAGATAGAACTTCGTAAATGGGAGAAGACACCATATGGCATGATTTGTATTTCATGCCCCTCTTTGCTTTGGAAGACACCACCCCCTGTATCATTTCTTGCACAAGGTCTAGATGGACCCACATGATCTCACCATATTATATCGTGAGTGGCACCAACGTTGATGTTGAGTCGCGAGCTGGCGGCAGGTTGACAATTTCCATTACTGCCTTGGGGATTGGGACTACGCCGTCTGGGACTTCTGTGGAAGAAAAGTCACCAAATTGAAAAGAGATCATGTTAGAAGATACGATCTTGTCTTCAGCTTCGAGGTTGATAACTTGGTTGTCGATAAACTGTTGCATCTTCTTCTTTAGGATGATGTAATCCTTGGTAGGAAGGTGCACGTACTGATGATAAAGATAGTACTTGGGATCGTTGAGTTGGTTCGCTTCCGCAGGACGCCGTGGTGGAGGCAATGTCAGTTTATTACTCTTCATTAATGTGTGAAAAATGGCAATAACATCATCTTCGTCAAAGGAGAAAGTCTCTTTGGGTTTGTCAAGAGTGCCCTGAGAATTGGATGCTCCTTTGGAAGTGTCGAACTTCAAGACTTCTTTCCCTTTACCCCCACGGACAGGGATAGTTTGGGGGTGCTTGCTTCTGTCTTCAGATTTGGGTGTCTTCAACACCAGTAATTCCAGATTAGGGACATCATTCTCAGCAGCATCAGCAGCCCCATAAAAGCGGGCCATGTAACGTACTTATGTATACCCAGACAGAACTTCACTGTAGGAAGGAAGTTATGTCGACAAGTATCCATAAGCTCTGAGTCTGGTATACCGAAGGGCATCTTTAATGCTAGTTGCCTGAAGTGTTCGATGAAAGCAATAACAGACTCACTCCTCCTTTGATTGGTCTCGATGAGGGTGGACATACTAACATGCATGCCACTCTCATAAAACCTATTGAGGAATAACCTCTCCAAGTCTTTAAAGGAATTAATGCAACCGTCAGGCAGACTGAAGAACCATTCAAAAGCTACCCCCTGCAAGGTGCTGATAAATAGCTTTGATAAGAACTGATCGTCCCTTGGTAAGTGCAGAGTCTGCATGTTGAAGTATGTCATGTGTTGGCGAGAAAAACTCATCCCGTCAAACGAATTTAGCGTCAGTGGCTTGTAGTTATGAGGGCAAGTAGCATTCTCCCATTTAGGAGGATAAGGTTGAGATATCTCCATCTTCTGAAGCTTGTCTTTGTGTGAGATGGTATCGAGATGGGCAACAAGAGAATCAATTGCATCCTGCTGATTGAGCAGATGTTAAGAAACGGCTGTTGTATGGTTGTCAAACGTCATTGGCGAAGGACCACCCCAGCATTTACAGGATTTGGAGGATGCACAATGGAATGATACTCCTTTTGTAGTGAAGGAGGGTTGTTGTTGTGAGCCGAACTAGCGTGTGTTGAGACGTTCGGTTAAGGTGGAGGAACAGCCCCAGCAGTTTGGACCGCCATGATACTGGTAAGCATATCAGTGATCTTGGCAAATGTCGTTTCAAGACTCTCTAGCCGCTTGTTGGTCTGATTACTGGCTTCTTCAGGTCTCTCTCCATCCGCCATGTACGTAGATAGCATGCAAGAGGAGACAGCACAACTGGTGCTGACACTGTCTGTTTGTAAATCCCCTAAATTTCTACAATGTTTTTTTAATAAATAAATTTTGGTATTTATTTCGTATCAGCACATCGCATACGAGATCGCATTGTTGTAGCGTACGAGATTTGCGTTTCGTATTTGCTCGACAAGTGCGAATATGTGTCGAGGTACATATTTAGAAAAAATAAAACATTTTTATTATAAAACTTATTTTATGTAGGAAAAGTACATGTTCAAACAAATATGATAAATACTTTTATTTTGAAAGACTTATTTATTTCGTCGTTTAAAAAAATAGTGGTTTAGAAAATTTTGGTTTATATAAAATATATACATCGTGTACGAGTGACATGAACGTCACTTCATCGTCCACTTAGTTTTTGAAAACTAATCTTTAATTATTTTGGTTGTTTATAAATTGTATTCTAGATATTTTATGAAATTCGAAATTTGTTATTAACATATTTTTGTTATTTATAAAAGTTAATTTATGATTTATTATTTAAGTAATTATCATGATTTTCAAAATTATTATTATTGGTATTTTTAGAAAATATATTTCTGAATTTATGGTGGTAATTTAAAAATCTTGATTTGATTTTATTGATTTATTTAAATAGTTTAATTAATATCTATATTTGAAATTTGAATTATCTATATGAATTTGAACTAGAAGATGGAATGTAATTTATATTTAAATCGATTTGGATTGGATTTGAAATTTTTGAATTAATTTAAATTAGAGGTAGAAATTATCTAAATGGGGGATTTAAACAATCCCAGTCCTTATCCAACCAGGAGCCCCACCTCCTATATAAGGAGATGCTCTATATTATTTTTATTCAATTCTATAACCCAACATGTGCATCGTGTCTGTGCCCCGTCCCATTCACTATAGCTTCCCTTTTACAAATACATGATTTTCCCCGTCCGATAAGCTGGACGTCCACCTCATGTCGGGACACACCCTGAACACGACGATAATAAACACAGATACTCGTCGTCGCTCCGGCCTGCCTCCTCCCGCTCGATTCTCGACTGCCCACGGCAACATCCCGACCATCCCCAACCCACGCCGAGGCACCACCATCACCCCCGCCATCTCCCATGGCTCACCACCACCAGTATCTCCGTCATCACCATCACCGTCCTGACCCGTCCCAACAACACCACCACATCATCGTCACCAACATACCCATCCCCGTCTTCAACTGACCATCGATCGCCCCCGATTATCGACTCCGGCCAAGGCCACACCTCCGTCCCATATTACAAAACAACCACCACCGTCACCGGCGCCCATCGCCGGTGACCCCAAAAAAACCACTGCCATAACAAAGAAAGAAGAAGAGGGAAAACCCTCACCTAGGACCACCGCGCCGAAGTGTGCGCCGCACGCATGCTTTCCGACCGTAGGTCGGATCTCCTTCTCGGTTATCTTTGGCGCCATCCAGTCGAAGCCCCCAACGCGGCGGAACAGCCGCCGAACCCTATCCGTCGGCCACCGGCGGGAGCGCCGAAACGCTGGCACGCCATCCCAGTCGAGCCCGGCCGAGCGCCCGCTCCTACCCGAGGGCGACGAGCCGCCTCCGCTGATCCCCTCCGAAGCCCCGCCGCCGAGACTCCTCCCGGAGCCGCACGTGCCCCTCTCGGTTCCTCTCACCATCCCTGCCTGCCGGCCACCGACGTGATCGACGGAGAGCTGGCGCGCCATCCCAGTCGAGCCGGCCACCGGCGCCGGAGCCACCCCCTGTAAGTTTCTCCTCCACGCCAGTAGCCGGAACCCTCAGGTGAAATCCTTCTTCCCCTCTCTCTCCACTCCCTTTCTTTCTTCCTTACTTTCTTTTAAAAGACAGCAGACATATGCTGTCATATTTATTATTATTATTATTATTATTATTATTATTATTATTAGTAGTAGTAGTAGTAGTAGTAGTAGTAGTAGTAGTAGTAGTAGTAGTAGTATTACATATAAGTATACTTTGTGGTTTATTAATATTATTATTATTATCTTTAATTTTGTGTTGCATTAAACAATTAAATATATGTTAAATTCTAAATTTTGGTAACAAAAGTATATTGGTGCTTGACTATGTATGTAATTTCAAAACTGATTTCAGAACGTAAATATTTTACTATATTATTGATATTTTAAAATATAGTCTTCGACCTAAATCCTATTTTGATTAAAATTAGATTCTCTCCCTAAACGATTTTTAGAATATTTTGACTTAGTATAAATATAGCTTCCTACCTTAAACATTATTTTGATAGAACTTAGAGTTAGCCCAAAAACTAATTTTTGAAAGTATAGTTTTTCTAAAATTATTTTAATAATAAAATCCAGCTTCATATATTATAGATATTTCTAAAACATAATATAAGTATTATTTTCGTAAATTCTTTTGTGTTATCATCGATGATCGTGACTGATCATATTTTCTATTTTCTCGTGACTTTGGACCTCTGCACATTGATCATAGCAATTGGACAATCAGGACTTGTCGGATCATCGCCCCACACCAGGCGTAACACCAGGCAAGATACCTTGTCATACTTTACTATTTATAATTAGTCTACATTTTATTTATTATATATTACTGTGTATTTATTTCCAGTTCTTTTAGCTGTACCATTATTACAGTTTCTGATTTACTGCCTGCTCAGTGATATTAGCTGTACTTTGTTATTATCCTTTGATTTCATATGGCCCTAGAGTTAAGGGACTACCGTTTGTAGTATATCGCATATACCTTAACACAGTTGTACCACGAGGATGTGTGAGATGAGTGGCATGTAGAGGTCCTTGAGTGTTGGCTGATCCCTAGTGCGCATACGTTAGGACTAACTGCTAATAGGAGCATGTTAGGCGACTTAGCAGTTAGTAGAGAAACATGGTCGTAGATGAGACTTAGATAGGTACATTGGGTGGGGAGAACAATACCTGACGTATGGGCTTCGATTGCACATCCCTTGTAACCCGGAAGCTCTGCTGGAGATACGGGTATGAATAGCCTCTCAGGTTGGCCACTGTCATTTTTCAACGTCATGCGCTTAGGTCACTGGTGCCCAAGCGGAGACCATACCAGATCCCATTTACAGCCAGGACTCATGCGTCGAAGGATTGTATCTTAATTGCATGTTCACTTTAGTACGGCTAGGCTGCCTTATTTATGTCTTGTCGCTTTCTTTGATTGTGGCATATTTTATATTCAGTATTTATATGGCATGTTCTTCATGTATCTTGTTACGTTCCTCTGAGGACCTGGTGATTCCCCCAGGTGTGTCTTGTGATTTCTGCAGGTGCTCTAGCTAAGGCCATGACTTGCGCTCTATTCTTCGAGATGTTGCTCTTGGATCGTCATTCCCTTCGCTCTACCAAATTACTTTACTTGTATAATTCTTTTCTATTAAAATTTGTTGGTAGTAGATTTGTCTCCGCCCAACGATTGAACCATAATTATTCAAGTTGATTTTATATTATTATTCTTTTCATTGTGGATGAGATTTAGTCTTGGATTACTGCATTTTATAGCTTATATATACGTACAAGGTTTCCATACATTGGAACGTACTTCGTATGTGTACAGCTGGCATGGATACGTACTTAGTCCTAAGTATTTTGGGATTGGGGCGTTACACTATTTCTGAGTTGAAAAGGCCCTCATCTTCAGGCAGGGGAGGTAGATAGTCACCATCGGACTCAAAGAGATCATCATCATCTGGAAGGCTACCCCCGGTATGAAGGTCATCTGCTTCAGATTCTGAGGGAATACTACCTCCAGCAGAAGGAATATCACCCCCAGCTTTGGAGTCCTCGTCATCTATAAGGAATCTCGTCCTTGATCGAGTACCCATATAGACTCCTTCAGATATAACAGCTCGCTGCTGTTTGTTGGCAGATTTTTTCTTCTTTTGTTTGTAGAACTGAGAGAGAAAGTTGGATTAGTGGTCCACTTCCTTTGATTGGGGCTCCCGTAAGGAGGACCCCATGAAGCCATGTTGGATGAAACATATAGTGGCTTTCATCATCAGAGTGCTGCTGTCGTCGAAACACGGACTGCCTCGGAGGCACCTTTGTTGCTTTGGAGCAACAACAGTTGATGACAATACTGGTGAACAGATGTACACCATAAATTACAGTATCCTTCCTTGCCTTACGCTTATGATTTATCATGTCGCATAAATCGGCGGAAGGGAGTTTTGCCTTAAAACCCATGTCACATGCATCGTCGAGCTTTACATATGGGTTTATAAGGGAAGTTGGAACATTCAAACTTAGTCCATGTGCAGGGGCAACCCCCACACCTAAGTTCCGTGATGACCTTGAAGACAGCCCCGTACTATACGCGTGGGGCCTGTCTTTATGCTGTGGGCGCATAGACCCTGGAGTACGCCCTTGGGCGCATGCTTTTCTGAAATCCAGGCAACATGCCTGGCCCTCCTGGATGTGGGCACATAGAACGGGTCATCAGAGCCTGGGTGCATAGCTCTAGGCGGATGGTCCTGGGCACATATCTCTGGGTCATCAGAGCTTGGGCGCATAGCTCTAGGCACATGGTCCTAGGCGCATAACCTGTCAAAGACAGAAGTCTTCTGGTCGGAGTTTGTGCCCACATACTGCCTTGGGCGCATAGCTCTGGGCGCATGCTTTGGAAAACAATGTTGTTTTCTTCCAGTTTCGCTTTTTTCGTTTGCGAGCCTCGCTGAGTTTGTCCAGAGCGTCGAACACTTCGATTCTTGGCATCGTAGTGTTTTCCTTTGCCAAGTCTCGAGTGTTGAACACTCTGTTGTTGATTGCACAAGAGGGAAGTAACTGGGCTAGTAGAGCCCGGAATGGTATGTGCCTTCTTCGCGTTGGGAGCTCCTGTGGAAGGATTATGCGCCCCCATGACGGAGTTCTTCTTCGGTTGCATATCTTCTACGACACTGACAGGATATGCACCGCGAGCCTTCGAAAGCCAAGTCTTACGAGACTTATTTCGGTTCACTGATTTCGAGGAAGTAGAGCCGTCCCTCGAGAGCACCTCTTCGAACAGCTGCTGATCGAACTTCATGATCAACATATTCTGAGTGCTCCCCACTTTATCGGTATCGAATTGCATCACCACCTTCTCCTTAGAGGAAAACGTAGTCCCCAACAGAGTCACCATTTTTGTGGACACACAAAAAAGAAGAAGAAGCATTGTCTTTTTTTTATTGGTGCAAGGCACCACAAATCGAGTACGCATGAGAGATCTTGCACTGAGGATCCCCGAGTACAAAAAGAATTCTGGGGAATAGGACGATGGAGATCGAACGACAGTGTCTCCTTTACTCCGTTGATACTCCGATTTACAAAAGTGGAAGAAAACCTAAAAAAAAATTGCTAACTCTCGGTTCACTGACAAGAAGGACAACAATTGGCTCTTGAAATGCTCTCCGTTCTATGTTTTTGAAAAGGCATAAAACCCCTATTTATAGTCATTTTGTACTGAAACGGCTATTATGCGCCCACAGGGGAAAATATACTGATTTTCCATGTGGGCGCATAGACTTCCTTTGGGCGCATAAGGTGTAGACGCATGAAGGCTGCATGATCGTGGGTTGATCGTAGGGTTGACGTGGCCGCATGCTTCGGTGCACGAATTCTCGTGGAGAATGACGTGGCTGCATGCTTCAGTGTACGACTGGTCGTAGATATTGACCGAGTCGTGGAGCTGTCCTGACTTGGGTGCATAGGTTGGAATAGGGTTATGCGCCCCCTCTGGATGAGCCATATGGGCTCATAGGCTTTGCTGTGGGATCATAGGCTTTGCTCTGCGAGTGTCAGCCACTCTCTAGCTTGGGCGCATAGCAATCTCTGACTTAGGCGCATAGCTCATTTCTGGCTTGGGCGCATAGATGCTTCTTGACTTGGGCGCATAGATATTTTCTGACTTGAGATGCTGAAATTTTTATGCTTCTACAAGGATCTTATCCACATACTTGACCTCCTTCCTCAATAATGTTTTCGAACTCTTGCTTGACTCCTTAATTTGTATTTTTCTTAATCCATTCTATCGTAATTCTTATCTTTCCTTCGTACTTGATAGAGGTTAGGAAGGTGACTCATACTAGGTAGACATGTTCTATTTTTCCATCACACTACTAGTTTAACAGTTGTAAGTTGGGTAGATGCCTCACGACCTAACACTCCCTTGACCTTATGACCCATTAAAGAGAATACTAATAGGTTTACCTAGATTATAGAGTTTAGAGGACCCTAATCCGTTTGGTCAACCAAAGCCTTAGACGAATGACAGTAGGACGACTACATAGGCACGAACATCGGACAAGACTTAGATTTTAAAGGAACTTGAATTATTTATATTTTTCTTTCATCATTATCTCGCGTACTTATATATTTTTGACTAGCTTGACTAATGTCGCTATTATAGCCTAGTTTTGCAAGCTTATTCTTTTATTGAGCTTGATCAAGAATAATATTTTATTGGAGGCCTCCATTAACATATTGTCTAATCAGAACTAGTGCATGATGGTCTGATAAACCTAGTGCACTTGGTTCGCTCTTCATATGATTATTCTACGTGGATTGAAAGATAGTTAACTTGCAATAGGATCTCATCCGCAGCTGACAACTCCCTTTTGAACTATCAAAACACCTTTGAACTCCGTATTCGCATTTGCTCACATCTCCCTTGAACTCTTTATTGCTTTTCGACTTCAGAAAAACAACCTCGTGCTTAAGGTTAGATAGACAGTATTCTACTTAGCTTGTCATATCACTTATAACCATGCTAGTTGTATATACAAAGTGTAACTAGCTCTTGGCCAAGTCATATGACTACCACCTTGCCTTGAGTTACTCATCATATTCTTCGAACTATACCTATTATCATACCTTCTAAACACTTGAACTTAAGAATGACTCAATCGTTTCCTTAATTATACCTCCATCCCAAACGACTATCCTCTCTCTAAGAAATCGCGTCTCAAGAGCCATTACTTATTTTTATCTTGACTTACTTAACCTTATTCCTATTTTCGTGCAGCTCTCACTCATTACCCAAACCACATCCCCAAACCATATTCGGGATTTATTTTTCTAGTTATCTAAATTACGATTTCCTAAATTGTCTATTTTATTGTATGTTGTTTCCTTCTCCGATGCTTTGATCATATTTTCTTAGCAAAGAAATCATTTTACCTTCTCATCCCTACTTACCCTAGTTATTTCTTAATTTCGAGGACGAAATTCTTGTAAGTTGGGGGATGTAAACCCCCCAAATTTTCAAGAATTTTTTTATTTTATATTTTGCTTGAATAATATTTTTAGATTTTTACTATTTAAAACAATATTTTATATTAAAATAGTTTTAATATTTTAATATTAAAATAGTCTTAGTCACTCATTTATTCTTCATCTTCTCTATATATTCTAAAGCCTTCTTATTCAAAAAAAGCTTTCAATCTTCCTCTTTTCAAGACAACTCCTATTCTTCTAAGTGCCGGTGGTTTTCGATTAGGAGTATTCGAGTTGGACAAGCTTGGAGTATAAAAGCTTTCTTCAAAAAGGTATTGAAGTTTGATCGTGGGCTTCGGATTAAAATATGACGGTGTTGAAGTTGGCGTATTCTTCGGAGTAAAGCACGCGGTGTAACCTCTATTTCAAATAGTGCATTAATAGCGAGCAAAAGTTCTCGCGACTGGACTAGTCCTTTCAGAGGGAAACCAGTATAAACCTCGGTGTCTACGTATTGCTTTCTTGCCATATTTAATTACTGCTTTACTTTACTGCATTTAAGTATTTAGTTATATCTATCTTTACATGCTTAAATTTTTATTGGGGATATTTTTTGCTGTACTCTAGTCTCCCCCCTAGAGGTGCCATCGATCCTACAATTGGTATCACAGCTTGGTTTCTCTCTACTTAGATTTAAATCTCCTTAAGATATGGCATCCTTATACACTAGCAATGGTGAAGGCCAGTCTACAAATAGGCCATCCCTATTTGACGGCACAAACTATACATATTGAAAGACACAAATAAGCTTTTACCTCAAGTCTCTTGATTTTGATTTATGGTCGATTGTCATCGATGGTTATAAGAAACCACTACCTATTGTGGTAGATGGAAATCTAGTTGAAAAACCACATAAAAATATATCGACAATGAAAAAAAAAAGCAAGTCTTGATGCAAAAGCTGTTAATGCTTTGTTTCGTGCTGTAGGTAGAACTGATTTTAATAGAGTATCAACATGTGTTACGTCTCATGAGGATTGGAAACTTCTTGAGGTAACTCATGAAGGAACTTCACAAGTGAAGGAGTCCAAAATCTTACGACTAATACAAAAGTATGAGGCCTTCAAATGAAGCCTCATGAGACTATTACAAATATGTTTACTCAGTTTCTAAATATTGTTAGCCCTTTATCTTCCCTTGGAAAAGAATACAGCAATCATGAAAAGATTTGAAAGGTACTTCGCGAGCTTACAAATGTTTGCAAGAACAAAAGTTTTATTTGGAACAAAAACTTGTTTACAAACTAAGAAGAGTACAAAAGTATAATTAATTTCTGGGAAAGTACAACTACAGGAATATAATCTGAAGATGATTACTTTATCCCTTGGACTAAGCGATGTCGAAGACTCGAGCCTATGGAGATTACAGCAGCACTTTGTCAGAAGATTATCATCATTCCTCCTTTTAGAAGTGTTTTGAAACTCTATTTATATAGTTTCAAAATAATTGTTTTCTGCTTGATACGCTTGCCGCAGACAACATTTGGCGCATCATCATCCTTCGTACGAACGGTTAATTTAACTGCATAGGACGCGTGGCATTTTGTAAGAAATGTGCATGGTCGCAGGCAGTGTCATGTACACGTTCTTCGAGATTAGTGGCATGTGCACCACATAATCTAACTGCTTTGGGTGATAATTAATCAATTGGTGCTCATAAGATGAATGGCGCGAGCCCGCGCCATCTATTTAAATCATAATAGAATTGCTTTTATTGCTAACAATGCATGGCACACAGTAAACGACAAAATATCATAATGATCCTAACACAATCTTTTCGAGCGATGTGCGCTCTATTTTCGAAGAGATTTTCCTCGACTTTCGTGTTGTCAGAAAATGATGACAATCTATTTGGCTTCTCCCGAAAGACTGCCACGTGTTGCCCTGCGCCAACTGAGGCTGGAGCCATTTGATGCCATATGCCTTTTGTGTCCTGCGCTATTTAGTAATTTCTGTCCTTAGTGCCTTTTATGGGTAGCGCATGATAATGTTTATCATTTTAACGCTTCTACAAGATCCCCTTCAAGTTTTCAAATTTATATTTTTCAAATTTGGAATACTTTGAATAAGAAGCGTCTTGCACGGTTGGCGCATGTAACCGACCCTGATTTTATGCGTGAATTACGCGGCCATTACATTTTCTTTTCAGCTATAAGTAGCTATGATGAGATAGAAAATTTTCTTTACTTTGATATTTCTCTCTTCAAATTCTTCTTCTTCTTCTTCTTCTTCTTCTAACTTTCAAAGAATCCTTCTCGATCGGCCATCCATCTCTAACAATTGATAAGCTCCATTAGAGAAAACTTTGCTTACAACGTAAGGACCTTCTCATTTTGGTTCAAACTTGCCCTTGCTCATATGCATCATATTCATAGGACGTCTGACAGTAAGGACTTGTTCTCCTTTCTAAAATGCTCGTACTTTGACTTTACGGTTGAAGACTTTTGAGACACGGGCTTGATATTGCTCGATGTGTTGTTGAGCTAGCAGTCATTTCTCATCAAGCGCTTCAAGCTTCTGAAGTCAAAGACGATCATTATTTTCTGTTGTGAGTACATTGGCAAGGGCTATTCTTAATGATGGGATCTTAATCTCTAATGGAAGAATGGCTTTGCATCCATACACCAAGGAGAAAGGTGTACAACCGGTCGGAGTACATACGATAGTACGATAAGCCCATAGACATTCTTCAAGCTTTTCGCTCTAGCTTTTTTTATTAGTAGAAACCAATTTCTTGAGAAGCTTGATGATTGTTTTATTGAATGCTTCTGCCAAATCGTTAGCCGCAGGATTGTAGGATGTAGAAGCAACATTGTTGATTTGATTGTCGTCACAGAATCGAGTAAACTTCTGACTGACAAATTAAGGTCAATTATCATGAATGATTCGTCGTGGAACTCTGAATCATAGATCACATGATGCTTGATGAAATTAACCACACTACTGGTTTTGACTTCGGTTAGAGGTACAGTTTTTGCCCACTTCGAGAAGTAATCGGTTATAGCCAGTATAACCGATGTCCTCTAGATGACGGAGCTTAAAAGGGCTATGATACTGCAGTTAGGTGAAGGAATTCTGATGGTTGGTGGATGGAGTCTGCATGGATTTGACATGCTCAACATTTCCTTGCATACTCGATTGCATCTGATGCCATTGAGGGCCAATAATAGCCCATACGTCGAATACGATCCTGTAGTTTAGGATCGGGCTGATGTGTACCACAAACACCATCGTAAGCTTTACGAAGTATTTGTTTTGCTTCGTCTCCCGCGAGACAAAGTAGAAGTAAATCGTCAAATGTTTGATGATAGAGTGTCTTGGTGTTATGATTGTAATAGAATCTAAGTGACCGTCGACAGATTGTTGTAGCTTGTAAAACCTCTAATTTCTACTACGATTTTTTTAATAAATATGGTATTATTGTTGTACTTTGTATTTGTACGTCGCGTACGAATTTGCGTTTCGTAAATTTCTCGTCAAGTGCGAATAAGTGCGAAGTACATATTTTTATAAAACGTTTTAATTATATAGATGTAGAAAATATTTCAAAATAATAGATGATAAATATTTTATATTGCTTGAAGTTGTAAATGTGTCGCGCCGAGGATTGCCAAACTTTATTTTTATGTAAGAAAGGCCATTTTATTTTATGGTACAAGTATAACTAGTAATTTAGAAAAACTGTATTTTATGTAAGTATTATTTTTGCAAGCGAGTATATATATTTGTATTTTTGAAATTAATTATTATCATTATATATTATTTCAAAAAATGTATATTAAATATGGGTTGATTTAATATGTAATTAATTATGGTGATTTAAGTTAGAAAAAATATATTAAGTTATTTAAATACAGTTTAAATTAGAGGTAGAATCTATCTATATTGGATTATATTTGATTGAGTTACTTTTAAATCAATTTTAATTAAATAGTGGAAAATCAAGGGAAATTAAAACTTTTTTGTCCTTATCTAGATAAGACTTTTCTAAACCCCCTAATTTTTCAAAATAAATATTTGTGAATTTTTGGATTTTTAAATAACTATTTATTGCCTTATTATATATTTGTATTATTTTACATTTATTTAGTATAGTGTCATTAGTGATTTAGTATAAAAATATATAAAGCTATTTTTCTAGTACATTAAGGATCTAAACTATATTACACAATTTTTTCAAAATTTTAGGATTTATTTCATAAATTTTATTACTTTTTACATGTTACTTATATTGTACATAATTTACATAATATAGAATAAATGTCAAATTAGTATTAAATATTTCAGGTTGTATAAATGAGATTAGATAAAGGTTGTTTAAATAAATATTAAATCTATTTATTATCTATAGTAATTTTAAATAATGTAATAGATAATTTAGATAAATATAAAATATTTTAAATAAATACTAATCCTACTTCTATTAGGAAAACATCTCTATCTATATCATATCCTAACAAAGCAAACTCCAATTTATTTAAATCAAATCCTATCTAATTTAGGAGATAAATCTAAAATAAATACCTATATAAACCCAATACATCCCCCTTCTATCAGCCATAATTCAAATTATTTTTAGCCCAATAGAAACTATAAAATTCGTCATTAGAATTCAGCCCCACTTTTTAGCAGCAAGAGCAACTTGGAACGAAGATATCTCATAGCTCGAACGGATCGGCAGCCGTTGTTCCACCTAATTTTCTGTCTGATCTTCACCACCATAGTGCTCAGGACTCAGGCAAGCTTGCTAATTTACTGTTATATTATTTATTTTCTGTATTATTTACTTTGTTTCATATTTGTTATTTTTGTTATAAATTGCGTGTCCAAGCCATACTTGGGTGCAAGCGACTCTATTAGTCGTTTTACTTTACTATATGCATGTTAACTTAGTTTTAGCGGACTACCTTCTTGTTGTGGATATTCTTATATCTCCTTGGGCCATGACACTCACATACATAGTTGAGACATATTGCTACGGGCACGACTTATGGACTGGCCATCTCTAATGTCGTATGACGGTAAATTTTCGTAACTGCTATGACTAGGGTTTTAGAGACTCAAGCAGTTACAAAGCTGGACGAGTCATGGACATGACTTAGTCAGTGTGGGGGAAATATTGGGGAAGGACAGTCGTTAGTGCGTATGGAAATCCAAACAGGTAAACCACAGTCACCGGATGGAACTGTGGCGATTTATATTTGCAGATGCCCTCTGACGTTTTGGACGTTACGGACGGATACGGATGACTGGATGCCAGTTACGTACTTATAGCCTAAAATCCCATCCATGTGCATGAAAGTTGTCCTCTAAATTGTACAATAGATGGTAGCATTCCCTTTTGCATATTGGTGTCTAGGAGAGTGTAGCTTCCCTCCCCAGAAATTTGTAAATATTTATTTTAATTATTTTATCCGAATGGTTATTTTTAGATTCTCTAAGTAAATATCATTTCGTGTACACAATTCTTATGTGAAGGACCTACTTTAGAAATTAAGATTTTATTATGTTCATTTAGAAGTTACATATAATATTATATATAATATATATATATATATATATATATATATATATATCTATATATTATATATATATATATATTGGATTATATATAGGAATATATGGGACATATATTTTGTGTAGTATTTATATACGTGTGTACAATAATATGTATATAGATATATGTGTGTATAGATATACATGTATATGTGTATACGAGTATACGGGTATATAATAAATACGTGTATACGTGTATATATATATTATACGTGAGTTGTGTATAAATTACTTTAATTATGATATGTGCGTATATGTATATATAATGTATATAGAAATATGTATATGTTGAAATATATAAATGTATAAAAATATGTGTGAATGAGTATATATGTAAATATATGTATACATATAGCTGTATTAGATATATATATATATATTATATATATATATATAATAATATAAAATATATATATATGTATGCAATAGTTAAAAAAAAAAATATGTGCAATAGTTAATAAAAGAAAAAGAGAAGGAAAGGAAAGCCATAGCAGCCTTCGGCCCAGGCCCGAGCCAGAGGCCCAGCCCAACAGCCAGGCCCAAGCCCGGGCAAGCAATTCCCATGTTTCCAGACCCGAACTGAGCAGGCCGACCCTCTGTTTCGAATGAGATATATATATACGTAGAGAATGGGAGGTGATCGAGAACCATCAAACATCGAACACCCTAATCCATGTCAACCCCTCGCGCATACACAGCTGACGCGCGCACCCTAGCCGCCGGACACCCCGAGCAGGCTGGACACGCGCAGCACAGGACACAGAACAGCCGCAGCAGTGGCAGGGGATATACTTTGGCACGAGAAATCTCGCGCCACACTCGCACTATTCATCGTGTCGTCTCCTCTGGTATGAAACCAATCTATACCTCTTCAACCCTGTAGAAAAATTTAGAGTAAATCGAATTAAAAATCT
>JANAVB010010699.1:0-172386 GCA_029216955.1 Iris pallida
ACACACACGCACACACACACACACCACCACCCACACACCCACACACACACACACACACATATACATACACACCACACACACAAATACCACACACACACAACACACAACACACACCACACATACACACACACACCACCACAACACATATATGTAGTGCCCTGTACCTCTCAGTCAATCGGAATCGAAACCCGACGACGTTTGGACTTAGCCATGCAACTCAACTCAAAGGCCCGCTCAGTCGAGGCGACCCCTCGCACAGGTGGGTGGCTTCGGTGAACTTGCCCCAGCTTGGCCTTCACACTAATAAAATACATGTTTTCAAATGCACAAGTAGGCTTGATAATAAAAGAGACAAATCCAATAGGTAAGGGAATAATCCCAAGTCGAGTCGGATTGAGTTAGAATATGGAAAGGTCCAATGGTCGGCTTAGAGTTGGTACACGTCGTGCTTTGAAAATGACACTCAGTCCTTCATCCCATGGCTTGGGAGAAGGAAAGTTGGTCTTCGACACAAAACTATGAGTTAGCCTAAGTCATAGGCGTCGCCCGTGTAAATGCTCAATAAAGCATGCACGCATCCACGATGTAAGGCTTGGCATAGCCTTTGCTCGTCCCACGGGTTAAGTTGTAGGCTCGATTGAGTTAGGCTAAGTTATGCTAGGCGATTGAGGGAGTTCTAAGCACTATCCCATGTTTTCCGCGGTTGTCAAAATACTTGGCCCTACGATTCCAAGCCCCATCGTATAAAGTATGACTTAGGCGGTAATGTCGCGTAAAACATAGTTGGCTTAAGGCACGATGTCACGGACATAGTATTTAAGGCACGAGCCACGGTTGATTTAAAGTGAGTTTGGAAAAAGGGCTTTCGATAGGCATTCCTGAGTTGAGAAATAAGGATAGAGCAACAAGGGGGAAGGCTCGCGACCGTGGGTCGTCGAGGGATCTCAAATGTTAGAAGCCTTGAGCTTGGTCCTAAATGGATGGTAACATTGGAAGAAGAATGACTGTGTGAGACGTCAGTTTGAGTCGAGTCTTGCATGGTCATTGGACAACTTGCACACAAGGTGAATTCCTCGAACGATCCCAGGGCACCGGGTTCGTGTCGACCTAGAAGGAATTGCAGATATTGTACGGCCTTCATCGACGGTACGACTCGATTGAAGTGAACCATTACAATATAGGCTATGGGTCATTCGGTGGGAGCGCGTACCTTGCATGCGAATGGTCACCGTATGCAAAGATCCAGGATAGCTTGTTATGCTAGTGACCTCATACAGATGTGTCGGCAAGGACGGAAATCCGCGTGTGTGCCTTTGGATTGAGTCGAGTTGAATGTGTATACAATTAGAACACAATATTTGGGCCTAAGATTTGGCTTCAACATAGGCGACGTACTTTGGCACGAGTTTTGGTGTCTTAAGTTGTTGGCATAGAGTTGTACAAGTTGGATTTGAGTCATCTTGGGTTTAAGTCAGGAATCGCCACAAGGCAAAGTTGGATAAGTAACACTAAGTTCACAAGTCTCAATTGGGCCAGTTGGTAATCAAAGTAGCAAGGGCTGCGAGGCGACAATATGGTTATGTCTCACTGAGTTGCGAGGCACGGCCTCAATCAGGACTTGTAGCACGGTCACATGGAAATAGAGTCTTATCGTGTAGTTACGTCTCTGATTATGGGCCGAAAGGCAAGCACGACTTGATAGGTTGACATTGTTGTTACGAGAAGGGTCTAGAGGCAAAGTATGAGTTGTCGTTGTTGTTACAAGCACGGGATGGCCAAAAGACACAAATTAGGCCAAGACGTCTGTCTTAAAACTGATCCTAAGGCAAGAGTAGAAAGGCAATCATAAGGGGGCTTATAGTACACAAAGTAAATGAATGTGTCAGTTTTGTATGGGTGGACGAGAAGCTCATTCCACCAGTACAGTTGAGTACTGACTCCCACATAGTTTTCATGTGCAGGCACAGGTCGAAGCTTGTGGAGCGAAGCTCACTTGGATGCGTCGAGGCACGGAGTTCCTTGGCGATTTGAGGCGTACGGCCCCGTGGAGTCTGGACTTATACGGGACATAATGTATGGACGTCGCCTTCCAAAGCATCTGCTGGCTCAAGACTTGTATTGAGAGATGAGAGAGAGAGAGCTGAGTGACTTGTAATGTGAGGAGAGTGAGCTTGAGAGATGGTAATCTTGGCCTCGTGCCCATCTATGTAATCTTTGTTTCAATATCAATAAAGAGCCTCTTTTGAATGACTTGTGTTTTGTTCTAAATTTCTGTTGGCAAAATCAATGTCTCTGCTTGGGACTTCTGAGCGACGACCCTATCGCAGCCGCTGTAATCGGTCGTTATAGAACCCGCCTTGCACGAGCGCAATCTAGGCTCGTGCGACATCACGCCTTAGTGAGGACGATCGCTCCTACGGGAGCGGGGCGTGACATAGTGGTATCAGAGCACGACTTTACGTCCTTGGGCTATCGATTGAATTCTTTTACTCTGTTGCTTCCGCAAGTTGATATCGTTGGTACGCTCTCTCTCAAATGTCCCACGGGATGTCCATACAATAAATCTATATAATTTACAAAACGTAGAAAACAATTTTTGATAAGAAACAAAAGATGGTTCACGTAGCAGTTCACGTAGCACGGTTGGCTAAGTCGGGTTGGGCATATACACCAAAGTTGTGTCAACCTTAGAAGAGTCGAGTGCGAGATTCGATTCGTCTAAGATGACAATGAGTTGGAATCGATTGAGTAAGTGGGATGACTATCGATAGGGGTACTATCGAGCGACGATAACGTCGGTGCGATATAGATGAACGTGCATAAAATTCAAGGAATCGTTCGGACGGGAATTCGAGGAAATAGATTGTGAATCGAATGATAAGTTAACGATTTGTTGAATGACTTCAGGGATGTCGATCGATAGAGTGAGGATACGGGATGCCAATGAGTCTATCAGCAAGCGTTGCGTGTATGCAAAGTCGTAGATTGAGTATCGTCGAATAAGTTGTAGTCTTGAGATTTGACGAGTTGATTCGAACAACCTAGAAATTGACGCGCACGGAACGTTCACGTGATTAAGGATTTCACGAGTATGAAACACGAAAATAATTGAGTAGGTGAAACTGAATCGAAAAAAAAGTTAAGTTGTGCGAATGGATGACATGATCGAGAAAATCGATAAGAATCGTATACGAAAAGTTAGCACGATCGGATGATAGCGTACATAGAAATGATTCAAATATTTAAGAATAACTTTAAGGAATCGAGATGGATGTTGCTAGATGATTTGAGTTTGCAAGAAATCATATGATCTGAAGAAAATGTTGCTCGATGACTTAAGATAGACGGATGAATAATACACGAACTTGGGTTTGAGGAAATTGATATTGTGAATGATTTGAGGGATAATGATCGAACTTAAATTTGAATGTTGAGGAGATTATATAGTCTGGACTTATACGAGACATAATGTATAGACGTCGACTTCCGAAGCATCCGCTGGCTCAAGACTTGTATTGAGAGATGAGAGAGGGAGCTGAGTGACTTGTAATATGAGGAGAGTGAGCTTGAGAGATTGTAATCTTGGCCTCGTGTCCATCTACGTAATCTTTGTTTCAATATCAATAAAGAGCCTCTTTTGAATGACTTGTGTTTTGTTCTAAATTTTTGCTGGCAAAATCAATGTCTCTGCTTGGGACTTCTGTGCGACGACCCCGTCGCAGCCGCTGTAATCAGTCGTTATGGAACTCGCCTTACACGAGCGCAATCTAGACTCGTGCGGCATCATGCCTTAGCGAGGACGATCGCTCCTACGGGAGCGGGGCGTGACAAATATATTGGAAAACGGGATATGAGCCATTGGCTCATACTCTTATATCAGCCATTCCACGTGGCTTCCATGTGGAACAATAAAAATATAGTGACTTAGAAGAGTAAATTTAAATAGATAGAAATATAAGATCTTATAATATTTGATAAATAATAACTTACCATATCTTTGCCTAACAATTATGTTTCCCTTGGAATTTAAATAGATAAAATAAAAGATCCCATAAATGAAAATTTTATTTTATTTATTTCTTTGACGAATAAAAATATAGTGACTTGAAAAGAAAATTTAAATAGATGAAAATAAAATATCGCATAAAAGATTTTATAAATAATAACTTACAAAATATTTGCTTATTAACTTACCAAATATGTTTGCCTAGAAATTTAAATAGGAATATACCATTTGTCCCTCCAAATTAAAATTAAAATTAAAATAATATTAAAATTAAAATTAAACATAATATTAACATTAACATTAATATTAATATTAATATTAACATTAAATTAATATTAACAATAATATTAACATTAATATTAAAATTAAAATTAAAATTAATATTAACAATAACATTAACATTAACACTAAAATTAAAATTCTAATTCAAATTAAAATTAATATAAAATTTAAAACTAAAATTAAAATTAAAATTAAAATTCTAATTCAAATTAAAATTAAAATTAAAACTAAAATTAAAATTAAAATTAAAATTAATATTAACATTAAAATTAATGTTAATAATAGGAACATTAATATTAACATTAAAATTAAAATTAATATAAATATTAAATTAACAATAACAATAACATTAACATTAACATTGTGGGATCTTTTATTTTCTATTTATTTAAATTCCTAGGCAAACATATTTGGTAACTTCCTAGGCAAAAATATGGTAAGTTATTATTTATCAAATCTTTTATGGGATCTTTTATTTCTATATATTTAAAATTTTCTTTTCCAAGTCACTATATTTTTATTGGTCCACATGGAAGCCACGTGGAATGTCTCATATAAGGGTATGAGACTATGGCTTATATCCCATTTTCCATAGTTAGAACAATCTATAGCTAGTGTAATGTGTCATGGAGAATTAGACATGTGTGTCACAAACGTCGGAGAAAAAAAACCCAAAATGACTCCGTGTCCTAGCGTATCTTGATAGGGCCTACTCGTATCCAATTATGAATACGGATCTAGACACATACAACTAAAATAAGTCGAATTAGATCTAGATTACCAAATGACAAATACTTGGTGTATCAATCTCAAAATTCCCCTCAATTGGGCACAAATCTCAATAGAACTTTCACATAAATGGGCATTAGAGCCTAATTTTTTGTCTTATAGGTAGTTCTAGTCCATGGGTAGATTCTTAATGGTCAAATTGGGCAATTAGAGTCTAAAGAGAGAAGAAATTGAGATGTATACCTATTGGAAGATGGATTTCCAATGCAAAGTACAATGGACACGATTCGGACATGAACTCCTTGCAAATAGCCTCCTCCACAAGTTCTCCTAGCAACTAAGCTCCTCCATATGATAAGAATGAAGAGAATTGCAAAGAAAATTGGAGTGGAATTGATGGAGGGATGGATCAATTTGGGGATGAACACCAAATTGAGAAATAATGGCACAAATAAAAATAAAGAGAGAGAAAGAGTGCCTCTCCTTCTAATAGGGCTGGCCACTATAGGTCCTCCTATGCCAATGGAAATTTTCCAAAATGCCCTCCAAGTTGTCATGAAGGCTAATATAAGGGATGGAAGCTTCTAATCCTAATTTGGTAAATAACTAATCACTATTTACTAAATGGAATGACTTAAAAGGGTCTAATTAGGCCTAGTCCAAAGTGTTGGTCCAAGTGTCATGTCAAGTCTATTTTGATACACTAATACCTGTCTAATAAACAGGCTAGCCCACTAACCAACTAATCACATGGTCTATTTTAATTAGCTAACACACAACTATCAGATATAATAATAAATATTACTATCACTCAAAAATTTATTAAAATGACAAAAACACCCCTCTTAGAGTTAGGTAGTTACAATCACACCCCCCTTAGAATAATTTCGTTCTCAAAATTTAACACCTATCTCCCCTCTCTTTCAAAACATCATAGTAATCTTCGCTATTATAAAACCCCAACAATCATGGTCTAAGGAGGTCCTATCTAAAATAATACAATATATAATTCTATTAAAAAATAATATGCGTGGTTATGGTATTACTTGTCATGATATTGCAATCTCAATCAGGGATTTTCTACTAACTATATTAACTATACTATAGCATATAGGCAATCTATAAGATACTAAGGAAGCACACAAAATAATAGATAGAAAAGGAAGAAAGAACATAACAGAACAAAACAAAACAAATATGCTAACCCATCACCTGTAGCATCGGCCTCCTCGACCGTCATCGCAAAAGCCCTGCCTTGCTTTGGTGTCACCCTACGCTGATGTGGGGAAATTTACGGTGCCACATGTGGCCTAGCTAAACTTTTTACCTATCTCTGATACTTACTCCAGCTATTCACTAACATCAATAGCTAAATTACTTAATACCAAGGTTTACTATATCTAATACTAATGATATACTATGGTTCTAGGCCATGGATACACTTAACTCACTGGCTCGTACCACTAATGATGCTATACTAAGACATTTAAGTTACTATCTATGATACCTACCTGAATTTTTTACACTATCTATCATATGGTATTAACTCTTGTACACGATACTCATGGAATACTCCACTACTAAGGTACTCAAGGATCTTTCCTTCATCTATTACACTAACCACTAGGTTACCCATATCTTGAATGCTTCTGATACTAGAGATATTCTACATCTGGACAATTACTCCTCTATCTTGGTATCCTGATACTAACCAATATGCTGATACTTAACAACCAGTGTAGGATACTTACCGGTACCTTAGTAATATAACCAAATATGATATTTTCCACCCTCCAAGACACTATACACTTGACACTGCTATCATACGAGTACCATTCTACCCATCATGCAATTCACTAATTCATAAATTATCCGCACACTCTAATACACTTGTAAATGCCTACACACTCACTGAAACTAATTCCCATATAAGTTACCTCTCCTCCCTTACTGCCCTGAACACTTGTACTCCTTCGCTCCTTGATACTCTCTTACATACCTTATCCTAACATTATCCTAATACTCCTAACTGGTACTATTATCTATAACAAGACTTATTGATACTAGTCTGACATGCTATATCTAGTTATACTATTCATCTCAATATTAATACACTTGAATACTTGCACTCTCTAGGCATTTCTGGTGACAGATACCAACTCATAACTACACATGTCACATGCACTTAATAACCCAGAATACCAACTTGGTACTAGTCCACCTTACTGACACACTATTGCTACCTCTAATACTTAGAAGCTTACTGTATGATACTCATGAACTTCCACACTCTACTTCACTTCACTATTATGAAATTCACACATTACCCACTGTGCACTTGTACACACAATTCTAGACATTGTATTTCCTTTCTCTACCTATCACTTTCTAACATATCAACAGCCTCAAACTGTAACCCCCATTTTTCAAATTTAATAAATTCTATATGTTACTATTGGAATTATCTATCTATATTTTTAGAATAGTATTCATTAAATAAAATTTTGTGTATTAGTCATAATTGGCTAAAGCCATAAAATCCCTTGGGCTAAAAGCCATAGTCCACCTATCAAAACCATTAGCCAAGACCAAAAACCCTTGACCAAAAACTAAACTTCCTATTTATTATGTAGACAATTCTATTGTATACATATACTGTTAGGACTTCACAGCTTTGGGTTTATCCATAAAACTTCCTATTTAGTTAAAGCCATGGTTAGGAGCCCACAAGTTGGACCATCTATTTCCTTTAAGTCAGCAATTGACCGATTTACGCTTCTTCGCCTTTTTCTTCAAAGTCAACCCACTAGTTTTATCCGATGGAGCGACCACCCATAGTCCATACATCGGTAAGAGGAGACCTTCGAACTTCTGGAAGACCCTCGAAGGATCCATTCAACCGACCTAGTCCACCCCCATTCTAGCCATCCACTCAACCGAGTTACTCCGGCCAATCCTCCGTCGACCGATCGTAACGGCCGCCACCGCCTCTTCCCTCTATAAATAGGATTCTGATCCTTCATATTCTTCATTCGATTCACCCACGGTGAAGTCCTGCCTCATTGGTGATTGATTTCCGTTCATTTTTCTCCTTCTTCTACTTCTTCCCATAAATTCGTTCAACTCCAGCACCCATGGCCATGGCGAGATTGGCGATGGTATAGCTCATAAGAAACACAGCACTGACACTTTCCAGTAGATCGGTGAGGCTTCGGCTAGGTGAAGCCAGCGCATAGCGCCTTTTCCAGCGAACGAACGGTGTCTTCTCCGACGATCTCATCAAACCTACGGTCGACAAAGAACAGTGTTAGGTGAGTTTATCATATTCCTCTTTGTTTCAGTACATCAATCTATGCTTGATCAATTCACTGATCGGATACTTGAATCCAATCGAATTGCGCTGACGAGTTCTCAACGATCGGTGGTCGACTGATAAATCGAGGCGATGACTGTTCTTCTCGATAGCGTCTTCATTCCTCTGACGACTCTTCTTTCTGTCTCCGATCTTCCTCAATGAATCGTTCAAGCAATCGATGAGGTTTCTGATGGAACTGGAGATTCCCAGGACCTTACTTTGGTGTGTGTATTGATTGATAGAAAGTTAAACATATTTAATACGTGTTCTAACCCTTCATAGGTGAAAACTAGGGTTCACGAATTATACCTACGGCAGGAAGAAGACAAGTAATTTCTGGCAATCTCGAGTGGGCGACACCAAGATCTTCTGCACATATTCCTTCCTCGAGTTGGACGTCGTGTGGGCGATGATCTCCCAACCATTTTTTCTCCTTGGCAGCCCTCTATTTCTCTTCTTACATGAATCACGAATTTAGAGAAAGATTCAGATTTCAGATCAGTCATCTGGCGGCCAGAGAATAGGGGATATATATACATATAGGCTACGACAGGGACCATGAGAAGAAATTAGGGTTAGGCCTCCTAACGGATCTGGATATCCCGTGTTCAGCCCGAACACACAATCCAGGCCCATTAATAATAGCTCGGTCCAGTAATGAGCTATTGTTGCACTACCTCCCTAATCCTAAATTATGTTTGTGGGCTCCTTTTATTATATGCTCGTTTGGCTCCCCATGTTAAGATATCGAATGTTCGTCGATCAAATTAAGTTACTGACAACTATATTGATTCGACATCTTTTATCCGCAAGTAGTACCGCTCAACTTTATTTGTCATGTCGGATATAATCCACCTGCAGGGTTTACATGACAATCCTTATGAGCTCCTTAAGGGGACATCATCAACCCGATGTATCGGGACATAGATTCTATTTATAATCAACAATCCATCATACATACAATGTTATTACCCAATTCATAGAGGTTGTTGACCCATAATGAATCTTATTCTTTCATGAGTTAAAGTAATGCAGAGTACTGCATATACATGTTCGTTATTATATCCGGATTAAGAGCACAAGCATCCATAAAAATAGAGGTGTTTGTTCACTTATGTAGTCAGTATAAAGAGAACAACCTCAAGTGGTCCTATTCAATTCACACAACTAGTGTAAACCTATAATCAAGATAGACTAATACCAAATTACACTACAACCTTTCCAATAGACTGTCCAAGTCCGTCTAGGTTGTGAACTATTTATATACTCCACAGGGAACTGATAATAAGATCTTCTGTGTGACACCACACACCATATTATCTACAATATAGAATATCAGACATTTGTATTAACACTTGTAACAAATACAATATGCAAACATTTGTCCATATGATTCTCATTCAAAATTTAAGGAAATAAGGTTACTACAAAAGTGATGCTTTTAGTATATAACCCTAACAGTTTTGATCTAACTCCTTTCAACATCTTAAGTTTGTTCGGCTCCTGATGCATGACTCTGTGTTCTTCTAGGAGGTTGAGGATCAGATCCAAAGCAAGTCGATCAAGAACGGCCAGCAGTGATTGATCAGTAACCAATGGTCATTAATCTCTGATTATTGGTGATCAGTCTCGACAGGAAGGTTGGGAATGAACATTGAGTATTTGACACAGGAATTCATCGCATACAATCGGTAAGTTTTCGATCAATTACAAAATTGTTGTTTGATTGATCAGGGCTTTCTTTTTGCTTATATTCTTACAATTGATCATCAGGAAGTACAAAGAACTCTCTAAACTAAATGATGTATGTTCTGCATTTATGGAATTGTCTCTAGGGGAGTTTAGATCAGACATACGCATGCAGTCGACTGTATCCAACATAAGCAGGCCCTGTGTCGACTCAGGTACACTCCTACATTGTTGCTTGATGATTCTTGAGAAGTTAGGTAGCAGGTTGTGTAACGCCCCAGTCCCAAAATACGTAGGACTAGGAACGTAGACATGCTAGCCGTATAATAAATATACGTAAGCTGTAAAATGCAGTAGAACCATAACTAATCTCATCCACACAAAAATAAATGAATAAAAGATATCATATAATGATAATGAATTGTCTTGATACAATATGTTGGGCGAAGACAAATCTACTACCAACAAATAAGGAAAAAATACATGGGAAATAAAATGAGTTTGGCGAGCGAAGCGAAGACGATCCAAGTACAATCATCCTCGAAGAAATAGAGAGGATCACGGCCAAAGCTAGAATACCTGCGAAAGATAAGAGCACACACCTGGAGAGATAACCAAGTCCTCAGAGGGACGTAACAAGACACATAATATCATGCCATATAAACTGAATAAATATTGCTCAAATAAATAAGTCAATTGAATTATAACATGGTCCAATACACACCTATTGAACTAGCTTACTATCCCTCCAACCAGACGAGGACAGGAGGTGGTAAACTAATTCACGATGACGTATCTTTCCATGCTACGAATCCTGTAGGAGCGTAAAAAGTGCTTCAAAGAAAGAGTCATCTCATTCATAAGTGATCTGCTTTACGCCTAGCAGAGCGGGTAATCTCTTTACGCCCAAGACTAGGCTAATCGCTTTACGCCTAAGAAGGCTGATCATTTTACGCTCGGGTCTACACCCATGATTTTACGCCAAGGACAGAGCAGCCACTTTTACGCTGGACAAAGCTGTCAAATCTCGCATTTAATACAAACTCTGACATGAAGATATTAATGATGGCATATATCACAGAATTCAAAGGGATTTGTTTTACACAGAGACCAATGTTGTCATTTAGTGTGTGGATTGAGCTACTTTACGCTCACACTATGGCTTCTTTTACGCACGAAGACTTAACGAGCTTTTACGCTCAACAGTTGACGTGTGCGTAAAGTCTATTTGACCTATCTTTTACGCTCAAGGTTATTTAACAACCACTTTACGCGGAAAGTCTACGTCAAAGCTGCTTTACGCTCAATCTATTGCTCTATGCTCAGAGTACATTGGGCTATTTTTATGCCCTATTCTCCTCCACCAGTTTGGAACGTGGTTTGCTTACGTGGCTTTCATGCCACTCTTCTCGAAGAACGTGTGTACGTACATCCTATTTTTACTGAATTGATGGGACACGTGTCAACATATACAGAGGATGACTTTGATCATGGGTGGCGGTTGTTAGCGTAAAGGCAGAACTTTTGCTGAGTTTTTACGCACCAGAGCCCAAGTCTATAAATAGACTTATTTTTTTCATAAGAGACAGAGAGACAGGAGAGAATACAGAGGTCAGAACTTTGAGACTTTGATTCTCCAGAGCATTCTTCTTCAACTTTTCTTTCAGAACAGAGTGAAGCAAAGCAGGAAAGCATTCGGCCTCGCCATCAGTGCCCAAGTGCGTCGATACCTTTCTGGTGACTTAGTTCTTCCAAGTTGTTCTACTTCAAGCAGTGATCTTCATCATCATCATATGGTCCAAGGAACAAAGTGATCATTTACGGATCAGACTTCCATAGCAATACTTTCCCAGAATCAAATTTGTACTTCTTGTACTTTTTCTCGTTTTATTTTTAAAATCCTACTTTTGTTTGGCAATTTTGTTAAGTGAAACAAAATGGCGACTCTGCTGGGGATGACCTTCTCCTCTAACGAGGAGGCGATTGCTCAATATGATGATGTTTCGGTCGGTTCGACCAAGAAGACTCTGGTTGTGCACTTCGACCAGACTGCCTATGAAGAAATGCTCCGAACTGGGGGTGGTTCTCGCCACTCCAATGTTCAAAAGTCTCGCAAAGCACGAAAAGTTTGGATTCCCAAATCCAAAGTGGTTTCTGATCTCTCTGTTGTTTCTGATGACAAGGGAATTCTTCCCACTCCTGTCGTAGGGGCTTCCGTTCTTAACGAGGCAGTCCTTACTTCAGAGTTGCACTCAAAGTGTAACGATTTATCTCCCGTTTGTAACAGTGAAGATAATCAGGTTTTACGTCCACTGCGTAAGAATCAAGTTTTACGCTCAGTGGGTAAGAACCAAATTTTACGCTCGGTACATAAGAATGAATCTCCCATTTGTAATGGGGCAGACTCTAAAGTTTATGCTTCTGAGTGTAAGAATCAGTCTCCCGTCGGTGACGTGGTAGGCCCAAATAAATTACGCTTCTCGCGTAAAGCCTCTGTGACTTGGTAGATAATCAATTTTTACGCTCCTCGCGTAAAGGTAAGTCTCCTGTCTTTGACAGTGTAGATAAAATTCATAACGATGTTTGCACATCTAATGTGAATGTACCTAAACGTGTGCAGCATAAAAATGTCGTTGGTAAAACTTCTATCCTACACCAACAACCTTCTTATACTGCTTTACGCAAAGTACCAAACTTACAAATTACACGCCAAGAAAATGGAGTCCTTCGTGCTAAATCTCAAGATTTACGCACATAACTCCAAACGCGTAAAAATGTACAGTTTGGTTCTGCGAATGCAGCCAGTAATCTTCTTTATACACAAGGGACTAAACGTTTTTCTACCCCAAATGTAATAAAGAAGAATACTCCATCTGTTCCTTCTGATTTACGTGAATTGCTAATACAAAAACGTAAGAACAGACAATCTCTGGTAATATTCCCCAAGAAAAACATCATTGTGAATATCACCAGGTTGTGATCAACTGTTGTTGTTCGGCTTCAAAACGGTCAGTTTTTGATCGTTTAAGTTTTAACTCGCCTCAACATCAAGCTGAAGACCAAGAACATGAGCTGTCATATGTGTCATTCAACATAGCATCTCATACTAACAGAGGACGACATCCAAGACGGAATATGTCCCAAACCCCAGGTCAACAACAGTTCAACAGGCTTCTTGATTCCTTTGAAGGAGTATATCAGAATACTCGATCAAGAAGACAAAGACAATTACAGACTTCTGATTCAGAAGCTGGGGGTACTCAATCTTTTGAGTCTGATACCGATAGTGTGGATTCATACTTCTATACTAATCCCTCTTTATCTTCAAGAGAGGTTGAATCCTACGCTGTTGGAGATGAACCAGAGACGTCTTCTGCTAATACGGAACAACGTCTCACTGCCGTGGAGCAATCATTGAAAGACATGCTTAACATGGTGCAAAGCATACATCAGATAATTTTGAATCAGCAAACTGCTCAACCTACAGTAATAACTCTGGTACCAGTAGCAGCACAAACTCAAGATAGTCAAGGGGCTGATATACCTTTGAATATTCAAGAGCCTGCTGTTAATCAAAATTCTACATCTCCAGATCCCATTATTCCAGATGATGTACCACCTCTAGTGGGGGTTACGGTACATCCAATGACTATTCAATCAAATGTGCTTCCTCAAACCAGTGAAGCCATTCAAGTAGTACGTGAACTCAAAGAACAGTTTGAAGTTTTGAGGCACAAAGATCAGCTCCAGAGGTTAGGGATTAAGCAACCTTATCCTCCTCATTGGAATGATGTACCCTTTCCACCGAAGTTCAAGCCACAATCCATGGTTTTATTCGATGGAAAAGCATCTCCCAGTCAATATATCAATTACTTTGATATTATGACTGTACACTTGTAGAAAAATAATGCTCTTCTCACTCGAGTGTTCATCGGGTGCCTGACAGGTTCAGCTTACGACTGGTATCGTAGCTTACCCGATAACTCTATTTCGTCTTTTGACGAATTCAAGGCAATATTTCTCTTCCGCTTCTATGAAGGAGGTATGGACATGAACATGTCCTCCTTGATAGAAATCAAACAAAAGGAGAAAGAAGATACTCGGACGTTCATTGAACGTTTTCGACAAGCTACTCTAAAGATGCCTCCTGGTATGCCAGATTCAGCGTTGATTGATACATGCAAGATGAATCTGTGACCATCCATTGCTGTCTTCACAGGTTCCCAATTCACAGATTGGGCTTCATTTATCATAGCAGCAATTTCTGCCGAGACCAATGGTAGGTTAGCTCGTGAACACGGGATGATTTTCGCTTCAGAAGATAAAGAAAAGAAAAGTAATCCTGGTAATAATCCTGGCAATCGTAATGTGAAAGGAAAAGATACTCTTATGGTCAATCTTTCCAAGAACAAGATGATGCCAAATAATCAGGAATCTTCCAGGCCAAAGGAAGAATACTCTTTTACGAAAGTGATATCCCAGGGATATTTCAATGTCTGGTGAAAAGTGGCAAACTTCAGATTCCAGAGCCAAAAAGGCCTAATGAGGTGAATCTGACTGACAATCCCAAATATTGTATCTATCATAGATACATTAATCATCCTACCAGTGCTTGCTATGTCTTGAAAAAGAAGATCCAAGAGCTGATAAATGGTGGTGCTATCGCTTTAACCAATGATGACCATACGGTTACGACCAATATGGTTTCTCTTCAGTTCGGAGATTTTCCTCCACAGCAAGTCCCAGATGGAATTATCCCAATTCCGAAAGCGACGATGAAGATCGTGAATATCCTGCCTGCCAGGGAAAAAATACAGGATTACTGCCGCTCACATTGAAGAATGGTGAAATCATGTGAGTACATCCTGACTTAGTACCTGAGTTGGAAAATAAAGGTAAAACTTTAAAATCCAAGAAAGGTAAGAAAGTCAAAACCTACAACATGATTTCTCATGTTATTCCGGATCCTGATGACTTGGATCATCTATGGGATGGCCTTCCTCTAGAAGATAGACTGAAAGGACTAAACATATGTCCTCCAAGTCTGGCTCCTCCTACCAAGCTCAAGCTTACTTATCAGCAGTGGCTAGCCATGAATAGTATTCCTTTATACCGGGCACAATAAGTTTTTTCTGCTTATGAAAAAGCTCCAACAGGGATTTCTCCTCGTATCCCGGATCCTTCTCCTCCCTTAACTACAGAGACGTCTATGCTTTATTCTTCTGTAGTTGCAGATGTTTCTTCCTCTTCCTGTGCTGAAACACCTGTCCAAAGCTCACTGTCTATCCACTTGTATAGTCAGCAATCTGTCCTTCTCATGAGAAAGATGGGTTACGACTTTCAAAAGGCAGAAGGTTTGAATTATGATAAAGGAATACGTCTTCCTTTACAGATTCAAAATCAGAATTCCACTGCTGGATTTGGTTCTGAAGTTCCTCGTAACAACTCTCACAAGAAGAAGGCTAAGGGAAGAAAGACTAAATCCTGTAATATGGTACTTTTTTCTCCTGAGTTTGAAGAAGAAACTTTTGCTGGTACAAGATCTGGAAAAGAGTACCACAAAGAATATAAGGGATCCTCCAAAGAAGCTGAAGACGTAGTAGAGACACTACCAACTCAACCCTCTTCTGTTCCTGCTAAATCGTCTGTGGTTGAAAAGGGAAAACAGAAGGCAGTACGCTTTGATATCCCATTGAAGTCTGCTTCCAATCAGGGGGTGGTGATGGAGCCTTACAAATTTGACATTCTAGCTCAGTTGGCCAATACTCCGGCTAGACTATCTATATTTGAACTGCTTTGCCTTTCCAAAGAAAGCAGAGAGACTTTGAGCGAAGCTTTACTTCAAGCAGATTCATGCTTGGCTCAACTCAAGACTCCTGATAATATACCAGTATCATGTCCGCAACGTCACAGTGTGATGGAAGCAATTCCTAACATCACCTTTACATAAGAGGATATGCTATTGAAACACAACAAGCATGATAGGTCTCTGTGCTACACTGGATATATTGGATCCACTAAAATTGACAGGATTTACATTGATCCTGGGTCTTTAATTAGTATAATTCTTCAGAGTATGCTAAGACCCCTGAGGATTCCTACTAGTGAGCTGACTTACACTAGTACTATGATTGTCGGTTTTAACTCTGGCAAGAGCAAACCACTGAGGAAGATTCGTCTGCAGATTCAGATTGGTGATCTTCGAACCATGGTAACTTTCTATGTTATTAACTCAGACGTCTCCTATAATATCCTTTTGGGGAGACCGTGGATTTATGAGCACAATATTGTGCCTTCAACTCTCCACCAATGCTTCAAGTATGTGGATTTCCAAGGAGTTGTGAAGACTGAGTTTGCTGATATTAATTCGTTCAAGGGTGTCGAAGCCTACTTCTCTGATTCAAGGTTTTATAAACAAGAGCATGTGAAAAAGATATCAGACATGGCTGAGGATCAATCATCATCTGAGGATCAGTCTATTAATGAAGATCCGCCAGAGGAGCAATCTTTGAAGATCATAGTCAAGAGACGAATCCAATCCCAACCTGTCAATGATCAACCTTTGATAATGAAGGTTAAAGGAAGAACTCAAACTTCATCTGAGGAATTAATAAATATTCCTTCTAAGAGCCAAGTTCAACCTTTTATGATCAAGGTCAAAGGGCGTACTTCTTGTACGAATGATCCAGAATCACCATTGATTGTCAATCTTGGCAAATCTACACAGAAGACGGATGATGGTCCACTGTTGATTAATCCGAAGTGTAGCAATCAGATTGTAAATGATGTAAATATTGATCATTCTGTACTTTTTAATATCAATAAAGATTTCCTGTCGAGTATATGGCTGTCAAGTTTATTGAGAGAATGATTTTATCTTCTGATAATCAAAGTCATCAATATAAAGACAACATAGAACCGGAAGAAACTTTATACATTGATCATAAGGAGAATTCTTTTCCTCCTCATGTCGATGTCGGACCTTATGCTCAAAAGTTCTTGACATCTTCTCCCTATCTGCTTCTTGTAGCCGCTTCATCACAAGCTTGCGTAACTTTCAGACATCACGAAGAATCCTATTTCGTGGTTCCGTCTGATAAGAAAAACAAGCGTCAAATTGTGTTTGGTCTGGCTAGAAATATCCCTGTTGCTCAGACAGATGATCTGAAAGATAAAGATAAAGGAAGAATCCGAATTAACAAATACAGTCAACAATCTATCAAGATTATCCAGAATATGGGATATGATTTGAAGACTATGCAAGGTCTTAATTAAGGCAAGGGTAGACGACTACCATTATGCGGTGATCCGTCTTACCAGAAGACTCGTCATGGGTTGGGATATGATCCGTCCCACATGTTTAATGACGATATATAAGAAGAATTCTCTTCTAGCTCTTCGTAATCATCAGATTCGGAAGAAATTCTATTCATCGAATCCGATATGTCTCGTTCCTTATATTGTGAATCTGGGCAAATATTCTCAGTCAATATGGTTCAAGCCGATGATGAATTAGAACCATTTGAGAATAATCCTTGAGGATGATATTTTCTTTCTTGAAAGATATATTAGTTCATTCATTCTTTTTGGAGTATATCTTCAATGACACCTGTCTTCTTATTCCCCAGCTACCAAGGTTTGGTTAAGCTGATTACTCATCTCTTTCTTTTATCTTACCAGTTGGTATATGAATTTAGATTTGTTATTTATCATGTTATCAAGACCTCTGAATAAATGTCAAATCTAATTGCTTTTCTATCATGAGTTCTTACATGCTATCACGTCCATATTACCTCTGATAATATTGTATACTCGCAAACAGAAATTAATCTTCTATCTTATCAGTGGATTAATTGGATTTATTATTTATCATGTTCTCAAGACCTCTGGATAAATATTAAAACCTACTTGTTTTTCTATCTATCATGTCCATTTGACCTCTGCATAGATATTAATCTACTTTTCTATGAGTTCTTACATGCTATCACGTCCATATTACCTCTGATAGTATTGTATACTCTAAAAACAGAAAACAAGATTTTATTATCTATCATGTCCATATTACCTCTGGATAGATATAATGCATTGAGTTTAAAAGACTTGTCATGTTCCTATAACCTCTGATAAGTATTTTCTATCTCATACCTATTGTTCCAAATAAACGATAGGATCACAAAATATATATTTCATTCATCTTGGAAACATTGTAAAATGGATAAAAAAAAGATTACAAGGAGCTCTTTCAAGGTGGAGCAGAAATGTCTTGAAGTAACTTCTGTAGCTCTTCTAGCCGCTTACCACGAGAGCTTATGACTTTCTTGGTAGCTTCGGCACGTCGAGCCTCAGGGGTGCAAATACAAGAAAGTTTGGCGAAGGTAGTCATCAGACCCACTTTGGCTTCATCAAGGGTCCTGATTGTCGATTCAGCTCCAAAGGCTTTCTCTTCTAAAATCGAGCTCTGGGTGAGGTGCAGATTTTGATCTTCGATCATCTTCTCTCTTTCAGCCTTCAAACGAGCTAATTCAGCCTCGACTGCACGGATTTCATCATTTTTGTTCTGAATGTCTATGTTCAGAGCATCATAACTATTCTGTGACCATGTAAGGCAGGCTTTATTCCAGTCAAAAAAGCCCTCTCTTTGGCAACCTTCAGACTATGTTTATGGAGAGATTCATTATAGGTAGACTCCCGAGCAAGATAATCAGCTGTTAAGGCATCATATTCTTCCTCGATGAGACTTTCAACAGTCTTACTAGACAGATTAAGATATTCTCTGGTTGGCTGTTCAAGGTCCTCCACAATTTTCTCTAATGCGGCAGCTCTCTCAGTATCGTTGAATAAAGCAACGTTCTTGATGGTTGAAGCCATTGCCGTCTTCAGAGTCTCATAATTGAGGCCCTTATTTAGGACCATTGTTATCAAGGTTGCCAGGCTCTTATAAAAGGTGTCAGTATAAATCTCAACGAGGAGATCCATTTCTGTGCTGGAACTTGACGTGGCAACAATATCTAACAGATCTCTTTCTCGAAAATCGGGAACAGATGTTGGTGGTGCAACAGTAGGATGAGATAAAGTTGTGGTTGCTACTACCGTTATAGCCAATTGATCCCTAGAAGCTTCAGGGATTATATCTCCAATCGGTGTAACAACAGACGGGGGTGGAACTGGTGACGTTACTACTGTTATCTGGTTCCCAGAGACCTCAGCAGCAACGTCTTCAATACTTGTCACTCCAGCCGTTTTTGGAGTTCTGGCGGCGGTAATGTTGGTGGATGTGGTGACAACTACAGGAGCTGGTTCAGATTCTGGCATTGGCTTGTCAGAAACTGGTACTGGATCGGTGACGATAGTAGAGGATGTTATTATTTCCTCAGTTTCTGTTGGAAGTTCAAGCATGCCTCCAACATCTTCTTCAATTGATTGCTCCACAGGATTTTCTACTGTTTCAGTTGTGGTGAAACCTTCTACGGCTGATTCTTTGTTCAAGTCTGGGTCTCCTCCAGTAGTCCCATCATCACCTCCAGTAGGGTCGACTCTAGTCTTCTTTTTGTGCTGGTCCTCAGCAAGAGAAGACAATTCAGATTGTGCTTGTTGTGCTTTAAGTGATGGAGGATGTTCTTCCTGAGGCTCCTTCTCAGGTTTTTGCACTCCCTCCTCTTCAGCATCTGCGTTTTCTGAAGAAGAAGCTTCCTCTTCAGACTCCTCATTTTCTTCATAGATTTCTTCTTCTTGAAGAGGAGGAGCTCCAGGCTTTGGTGCAATTATGATATCTGCAAAATGAACAAAAATAAGTTAGTATACAAAATCATGATATATAATTCCGTATAGGTTTTGTATAATACTTGGAATATGTGCATTTTTTTAAGATATGTATCATAATCACCATCCCAGTCATCATCCTCAAAGTCAAGAGCCGGTTCGTCTGATGGAATGCGATCTTGATCAGCAGCGGATACAGTAGTAGTACACTCTGTAACCTGTGCCTTGGACGGCAAAGATAAATGGAGTGAGGTGCTAAGACGTCCAGGAGACAAAAGTGGTATAGCTCCTGATCCAACTATCGGTGGAGGGGCTGAAGATCCTTCTCCAGGGTGGATTGAGGAAGAACCGACAAGAGGATCTTCTCCAATCAAAATGTCCTCTTCTGGAGTGTGGGCTCTTGGTTTAGAGGACCCTTTTGTGGTAGACCTCTTCCTCTTTTTCGGAGTTTTCATTAGAGATGTGACGGCTGCACTTTGTTTTCTTTTTCGGCCTTTGCCAATAATGATAGGTTCTGCAGCTGGTTCTCCAACTCCTGTTGGGATGACTTCTAAAAATGGATCTGGAACGCCAGTATCGTCAGGGATATCTGCTGGCATCCTGACCTGTTCCTCAATATCTCCTTCTTTAGGCCACCTCAGACTACCCTTCATATTGTAACCGTGGGCAAAAGAACGAATTGAAGCGTAAAAGTGGGCGTACGTATGGAGTATACGTAGTTCTATAGTGCTAGTGGCAGTCGAAATTCTAAATTTAGCACCAGTCCGAGCAGCACCGAAATACCTCCAACCCCTAGCTCCATCAAGTAATTTTCCATAATGACGGAAATTAGTCGAAGGATTACAAACATGAAGTTGGTCGTACCCAAATTGGCGAGCAAACCTACTGGGTAAGTACGGTTCAAACGTACAATTATCTTCATTTTTGTACATCAGATGAGAAGGTCTGATGCACTGAAGCCACCTAAAGACTGACTGTGGCAATACAACTCTTCCTTCAACTTCATCTTCAAACTGGACACCGAAGCAATCTGTTGGAACTTGCGGCCGGGTACAGAAGAAGTTCCAACCATAAGAATAATTCAGAACTGCTCGGGTATCCGCCACAGTCGTAGCTATCCATGTAGCCTTGCTGAATTTTTGGAGGAAGACCTCCGCATCATCACCTGGGCCTGGCGGTAACAATCTGCAGTTGTGATGCAACAGCCAGCCTATCAGATAAGTGTAGGGCATCTCTACTCTAGGGAAAATATTCCGATGAGGAGCATTGTTGATTAACTCCTCGCCGAAGGTCCTTAAACCTGCATTTATTCAACACACCATGGCTGACAGCAGGTTAATCCTGACTTTAAAAACCAGACGTACTGCTGGCCATAACACACTACGGTGGATTCTGTCAACAGTACCAATACTCGGTACAACCCATCTTCTCAACCATAAAGAAAGAAAGCCTGCCAGCAAAGCTTTCCGAGAGATTTTCTGACTACCATATCTAAGAAAGCTCAAGGCTTCAGTTCCGGCAGGAAATTCCCCAGTCTTCGTAGACAGATATTTATTCGGGAATTTATAAGTAATCATCATATCCCGAACTTTGTTAGAGGGGATTGTCGAATCTATATTGATTATTGGATCTTTGTTTTCCTGAAACCTTTCTTTGTCTTCCTTGGATATCTTATCTTTATGGAAGAAGAGATAAGTCGTCCACTTGTTGATATACGCCAAATGGGATGTACTTTCATGCATCGTGGTACAAATCAGGTAGTGGCACATCAGTTCTTCGTATATCTCGATTAGCTGAGGGTTAACTCCTCTGATTTCAGCAAGCTCCCTATTGGAGGGAACGTATTCTTCATATGGGGCTTCCCCCATTGGCAGCTTCGAGATAAACTGTATCTTATGAAGGGCAAGACCCATTTCACCTTTCGGGGTGGCAAAAGTTCCAGTTGAACTGATATATATCTCCATCAAGGCCAAAAATAAGTTTTCATTCGGAGGAATACCCTGACTGGTGGAAGCTACCGCTTCATACAAGCCAATATCTTTCAACTCTGCCTCAAAGTTCTTCATCATCCAAAAATTTATCTGGATCCAACTCTGGTTGAATGGAGTCAACCATCCTGGCAGTCTGGGATTTGTTTGGGGATATAATACAGCATCCCTCATAAATTTGTTGACAAACATCTGGGTTTGTACTGGCTGTATTAAACCCGAATCTTCGTTAGGATTAGAGCCTGGCATAAGGCCAAAGATAGAAGTAACACCTCCATTAGGAACACTAGCAAAGTATCCCATATCATTAGCACCCTCTCTCTTGAAAACAATTCTACCCGGTCGTCCATGATTGCTGGGAGTCAAATTCCACAACATTTGTCGAGGATGAGTAGCATGGATGAATGCTGACAAAGGATAATCTTTGTCCATATCCGGAAGATACATGGCTCTATTTCCAAATTTGAAAACCCAAGACTCCTTCTTGGGGTGAGTCTGAGATTTACAATCAATGGCATCTCCAAATAGAAAGGCTGGTTTTGCGAAGTGTTGTCCATCTAGCGAACTCAACAATTCCCCATTTATCATGGATAGCAACAGCCTATCCCCTTGAGCTGCTATCAACTGTGCCCTCTCTACCGGATATTCGGGGTTCGACTGAGGAAATTGGACATGAGATAAATCTTCCAAATAGTTCGAACCCACCATGCCAACTGACGATCCGAAAACTTCAGCGAGAGGGTGAACTTGCAAATCCACTGGTAAAATAACAAAAGAGATCAAGTTAGTTCGAAGTCTTTTATGATGATTACTAAAAGTTGATGAAAAGCTTATGAAGTATTTGTTCGACAAAATCTCTCAATGATTGATGAATTTTACGCTACCACATAGTAATATGAGCGTAATACAACTTTTTACGCTGGCATGTATAAACATGAGCGTAGTTAAGTTTTACGCTAGCACATTAACTGTGGGCGTAAAACCAAATTTTACGCTGACACGTGTAACGTGGGCGTAGTATTTTTTTATCTTTTACGCTGACACGAACAACGTGGGCGTATGATGTTGTTTCAGTTTTACGCTAACACGTACAACGTGGGCGTAAAAAGCTGAAAGTTTTGTTTATGTTCTTCTTCCTCGACGGTCTTTTTCCAGCCAAAGAATAGGGTTTTACCCATCATAGGTGGAGCCACGGCCGGGTTGGGATTTTGTTGTGGTGTTGATGACTGAGTGGGGGTTTTCACATGATCAGTCGATGAGGAATCAATGGCTGGTTTCTTCCCCTTGCTACCGGCGACGGATGATTTCTTAGGAGCCATCAGATTAGAGTTTCGAAGAAAGAAAGGGCAAAAGAATTCAAGAAGATGAGTAAAAGTGTTTTCTCTCTCTAAAAAGACCTATTTATATAGAGATTCAAAACCGACTGTTGGATATCCCTATAATCACGCCGACTGTTGGATATCCCCGCTTTTACGCGGATAACTGTTGCGTATCCCAAATTTTACACTGGCTGATCAAATCTCAACTTTTACGCTTCTGTTCAAAGTGTTTCAAATTTTGGAGATATTTGAAAACTTTGAAGGGGGTCTTGTAGGAGCGTAAAAACTGCTTCAAAGAAAGAGTCATCTCATTCATAAGTGATCTGTTTTACGCCTAGCAGAGCGGGTAATCTCTTTACGCCCAAGACTAGGCTAATCGCTTTACGCCTAAGAAGGCTGATCATTTTACGCTCGGGTCTACACCCATGATTTTACGCCAAGGACAGAGCAACCACTTTTACGCTGGACAAAGCTGTCAAATTTCGTATTTAATGCAAACTCTGACATGAAGATATTAATGATGGCATATATCACAGAATTCAAAGGGATTTGTTTTACACAGAGACCAATGTTGTCGTTTAGTGTGTGGATTGAGCTACTTTACGCTCACACTATGGCTTCTTTTACGCACGAAGACTTAACGAGCTTTTACGCTCAACAGTTGACGTGTGCGTAAAGTCTATTTGAGCTATCTTTTACGCTCAAGGTTATTTAACAACCACTTTACGCGGGAAGTCTACGTCAAAGCTGCTTTACGCTCAATCTATTGCTTTACGCTCAGAGTACATTGGGCTATTTTTACGCCCTATTCTCCTCCACCAGTTTGGAACGTGGTTTGCTTACGTGGCTTTCATGCCTCTCTTCTCGAAGAACGTGTGTACGTGCATCCTATTTTTACTGAATTGATGGGACACGTGTCAACATATACAGAGGATGACTTTGATCATGGGTGGCGGTTGTTAGCGTAAAGGCAGAACTTTTGCTGAGTTTTTACGCACCAGAGCCCAAGTCTATAAATATACTTATTTTTCTCATAAGAGACAAAGAGACATGAGAGAATACAGAGATCAGAACTTCGAGACTTTGATTCTCCAGAGCATTCTTCTTCAACTTTTCTTTCAGAACAGAGTGAAGCAAAGCAGGAAAGCATTCGGCCTCGCCATTAGTGCCCAAGTGCGTCGATACCTTTCTGGTGACTTAGTTCTTCCAAGTTGTTCTACTTCAAGCAGTGATCTTCATCATCATCATATGGTCCAAGGAACAAAGTGATCATTTACAGATCAGACTTCCATAGCAATACTTTCCCAGAATCAAATTTGTACTTTTTGTACTTTTTCTCGTTTTATTTTCAAAATCCAACTTTTGTTTGGCAATTTTGTTAAGTAAAACAAATCCAATATGGTATCCGGACCCCAACAAGGTTCAATACCTTCTCATCGAAGTAGTAAGACACACCTACAACCAAATAAGGACAAGATGTGACGAACTAATCCACGACAAGTTATTGTTCCAAGCCACGGTCAGATACAAGTATCCAAACCAAAAGTACTCATACCTAACGGGTAAGGTGCCTAACCGTTCTAAGTGAAATATAGTTAAGAACAATCCATCTTGCGCATGGGCCCTGGCTAAATAGGATCGTCATAGTCCCCCTTGGGGCACCAAAGGCCCAATTAATAAGAGTATAATGTTTCGCAGAACGTCAGTGGCTGTCAGTAATCATGGGTCATCAACCCCGTATCTCCAGCGGAGCTTCCGGGTCACAAGGGAGTGCATCGAAGCCCATACGCTAAGGAATTGTCCTCCCCGCCCAATGCCTACTATGTTGTATCCACAACAGAGAACCTCTATAACCGCTAAGTCAAACTAGCATGCACTTCTATTAGCGGTTAATCCTATCGTATGGCTTGTGCGTACTGGTGGCCAGCCAATCACGCACGTCCGTATTCTACATGCGACACACAACTTCGTGGTACAACGTGTCAAGGCCAATTGAATGCAACACACAAGGTGGTCCCTTAAATCTAGGTTTAATGTGTAAGAAAACTAATACATAGTAGAAAATATAAATGAACAGTAAGTTCTAACAGGTTATGCCATGTATCACAGTTTATTTTGCATAAAGAAAATAATGAATAATGTATGAAATATGAGCTAAATAAATACACAGCAAATGGCAAGGTGTCTTGCCTGGTAGGACACCTGGTGTGCTGTGATGATCAAGGTGGCACGAACTGCGACCTTGGTACAACAGCTATGCAATGTGATCTCGGACGATGGCACGGACGGTTCCATTGGGTCCAGGACAGGCAAATTAGTTAGGATGGACATAAGGTAGTACAGAATTGACAATAGAATAGGAATAGTGAGACTAGCTACAGACATGATGATAATCGAAGGAAATTGGCTAAATAAATATATATGATTTTAGAATAATATCTACAATATTTGGAAACTAGATTTTATTAGTAAAATAAACTTTTAGGAATAATATATTGAAAAATTGAAATCATTTTGTGCTAAACTCTATGTTGTAAAGGTAGGATTTTTCATAGAAATATATTAGTTAAAAATATTTTTCAAATAAATATATAACAAAATCTAGGAAAATACTTTAGGTCAAACCTCCAAATTTGAAATTACATATATAGCTCTATCCTTTTTAAAATAATAATACATATTCTAAAAATGGTAACTTAATAAAAATAATCAAAATAATAATAACTAGACTAACAACTACAACCCTAATATTCATAACTAAATACTAATAATAAAAATGATAATGATAATAATAATAACAATGTCCACATACTGCTTTACTAGTAGTAGCCATTAAAATAATTATAATAATAATACAAAAAAATACTAATAATATATTTACATATACAGTACATACATACATTCTTAATACAAATAATAATATAATAATAACAATAATAATAATAATAAAATAACAAATACTAAAAGAAGAAGAAAATAACTAATAACCAAAACACAAAAACAATCAACAACAATTGATATAAACAAAAACAAAAAAACAAATAATAAAAAAATAAAGTGCAACAGTTGCTGCTCTCGAATAAGAAGGGGAAGAGAAGAAGAAAGGAGAGAGAGAGGAAAGGAGGTCGGGAGAATAGAGGACACGAGGGAGATCGGGGGTCGGAGAGAGGGGCGGAGAGTAGAGAGAGGAACCGAGAGAGAGAGTTGCGGTCGGGAGAGAAGAAGGAGCTCGGGTCGCGTGGAGGAGAGACACTACGGAGGAGGATGGACGCGAGCTCGCGGCGGTGCTCCGCTGGCTCACCAGCCCTGGCCGTCGGGGTCTCCGGGTTTTAGTGGCAGGTACACGCGGCGATTTTTGGACGACACCGGACCTAGGGGTACAGATCGGCTGGGACGTCGACGTAGAAGTCGAGAACGATGAGGTGGTGGTGTAAGGATGGTGGTGGAGTAGGGTGGCGGTCGCGACGGACGGCAACATGGGAGCAGGTCAAGGTTTTCTCTCTGATTCTTTTTTCTCACTTTTGGTGTGGCAGTGATGGCCGCGGGTATGGTGGTGGTGATGACGTCGACTGGGTCGGTGGGCAGGGGTTTTTCTGGAGGGGTGCGGTAGGTAGCCGGAGTGGTGTCGGACCGGAAAGGAGCAGGGATGGGTATGTAGTGGTGCATGGATTGTGGTCTCGATTGGTGTATAGGTGGTGTATGGGTGTCCGTGCCGGTGATGGTGTTGTCGGGATCGGTAGGGATTACAGGGGAGGTCGGTGACATGTTGATGGTGGTAGTACAATGGGTGGAGGCGTAGTGGATGGAGAAAGTCAGGGAACAGGAAGGCGGAGAACTGGTCAGGCAAGGTGGCACCGTGGTGTTGGCAGCTTGTCAATGGAGGAGCGAGGCTGTGGTTGATGTTCTGTTTTAGTTGTCTGTATCCCGTGTCCAGTTTGTCGGATACAGGGAAGGGTGTTGTGAATCGTGTCGATGTGTCCAATTTGTCGGACACAAAGAGGAGGTGAATGTAACTGTAATACCAATAGAATAGTGGATGGAAAGAAAGGCGGACACGGACACGATACACATATTTTTGGTTGTGGTGGTGGAGGAATTGTGGAATAATAATGTGGAGAAGTACCTCTCCTTATATAGGAGGGGGAAATTCCCAGTTGGATAAGGATTAGGTTTTATTTAAACCCAATTAGATAATTCAATTATTAAATTAAATCCATTCAAAAGTTTCAAATACAAATCTAAATCAATTTAGATATAATTACATTCTATCTTTTAGTTTAAAATCAAATAAGATAAATCAATTTTAAATATAGATATTAATTTAACTATTTAAATAAATCCATAAAATCAAATCAAGATTTAAATTGCCACAAAAATTTCAAAATATGTTTTCCAAAAATACTAATAATAATAATTTCAAAAATTACATTATTATTAACAAATAAAATAATAAACAATTATGAAATATATATGTATGCACAAATAATATTTACATAAATATACTTTTCTAGTATACCAATTTATAAGAATATTATTTATTATTATAACTGTATAAATGAAAGGCTTTTCATAAATAAAATCATAAACTTGGAAATTTTGGTACGATAGCTAAAAATAATTATTATATATATTATTTTGAAACTATAAAAATAGAAAATATTTTTCTAAAATATGTACGCTAGCACATATTCACACTCATCGAGCAATTACGAAAAATGAAATTTTGCGCACGACGTACAATGCAACTACGCGACGTACAAATATAAAATAAAAAAATAATCAGTTCCAAATTTATATAAAAAAAATATAGTAGGAATTTAGGATTTTACATCCTATCCAACTTAAAAGAATTTTGTCCTCGAAATTAAGAATAATAGGGGGGTGAGAAGGTCACATGGGTATATCGGTAAGGAATACGATCAAGCCACAGGACGAGGCAAAGAAACGACGTTCAATGCAAATATGCATTAGAAAATCATGATTTCAAATAATGACAAAAATAAATCATGGATATGGCTAACTAACGCCAGAAGGAAATGATTAGGGTTAAAGTTTAATCAAGATAACATGCAATAAAGAATAGTACGGTCTCAAGAGAAATAAATTTGGGAACTTATAGACATGGTTCCTTGAGAGTAGGTTGAGGGCACGATTAAGAGAACGAATTTGATTTACTCCTAAATTAAGCAATTAGAAGGACATGATAGTAAATATAGGGCCGAGAAAAAGGCGAGTAGTTTAGGATGAAGATATAGCAACATCGAGTGATAATGGTCCAAATTGATAGGAAGGCTAAAGGAAGTTCTAGTACAACGCCTTCGTCCTTCTAAAATAGGTGAAGGTGAAAGCAATAAGGAGTTCAAAGACAATATTATTGAGTACGAATGCGTGGTTCAAAGACGATCGAATAATTTTAAAAGAATTGTCAAGGCAGTCATGGATGGGATTCTAGAGGGCAATTTTAACTATGTCCTCATCCACGTTGAACGATAGATAAAAGCGAACCAAAGTGCACTCGATTGATCAGACCATCATGTACCGGTTCTGATTAATCAATATGTTAGTAGGTGCGACCCAAATAACATATGTCTTGAACAAGCTCGATAAAGGAATAAGCTTGCAAAAACTAGGCTACATTAGCATCATTAGTCCAGATAGAAAAAAAAATATAGGCACGTGAGATTAAGATTGAAAGAATCAGAATTAGTTTAAACTCCTTACGATTTTAAGCCATATCCCGTGTTGGTCTCCATATAGTCGTCCTACAGTCTTCTTGTCCAAGTCCTTGTTTGACTAGATGGGTTAGGGTCCTCTAAATTCTAAAATCTAAGTAAACTTGCTAATATAGGTCACAAGGACAAAGGAATTGCTAGGTCACAAGGCATTCTACCCAACATAAAAGAATTAAACTAATGGTGTTTTAGGACAAAAAAAACATGTCGAACTAGTAGGGGTCACCTTCCTAACCTCTAGTAAGCACGAAGAGGAGATAAGAATAATGATGGAAGGAATCAAGCAAGATGCAATCGATGAGTCGAACGGTAGTTCGAATATGGAATCGAGGAAAGAGGTCAAGTATGTGGATAAGATCCTAGACTTCTAATCCTATTCGCAGGTTTGCTTGGTACGGTAAAGTAACCAAACGATTTATCTTGACCTGCATGGACCACCACAAAAATATGTAAGCCCCAGTCCCAAAATACGTAGGACTAGGAACGTAGACATGCCAGCCGTATAATAAATATACGTAAACTGTAAAATACAGTAGAACCATAACTAATCTCATCCACACAAAAATAAATGAATAAAAGATATCATATAATGATAATGAATTGTCTTGATACAATATGTTGGGCGGAGACAAATCCACTACCAACAAATAAGGAAAAAATACATGGAAAATGAAATGAGTTTGGCGAGCGAAGCGAAGATGATCCAAGTGCAATCATCTTCGAAGAAATAGAGAGGATCATGGCTAAAGCTAGAATACCTGCAAAAGACAAGAGCACACACCTGGAGAGATAACCAGATCCTCAAAAGGACATAACAAGACACATAATATCATGCAATATAAACTGAATAATTATTGCTCAAATAAATAAGTCAATTGAATTATAATATGGTCCAATACACACCTATGGAACTAGCTTACCATCCCCCCAACCAGACAAGGACAGTAGATGGTAAACTAATTCACGATGACGTATCTTTCCATGCTATGAATCCAATATGGTATTCGGACCCCAACAAGGTTCAATACCTTCTCATCGAAGTAGTAAGCCACACCTACAACCAAATTAGGACAAGATGTGACGAACTAATCCGCGATAAGTTATTGTTCCAAGCCATGGTCAGAAACAAGTACCCAAACCAAAAGTACTTATACCTAACGGATAAGGTGCCTAACCGTTCTAAGTGAAATGTAGTTAAGAACATCTTGCGCATGGGCCCTGGCTAAATAGGATCGGCATAGTCCCCCTTGGGACATGAGAGGCCCAATCAATACGAGCATAACGTTCTGCAGAAAGTCAATGGCCGTCACTAATCATGGGTCATCAACCCTGTATCTCTAGCGGAGCTTTCGGGTCGCAAAGAAAAGTGCATCGAAGCCCATATGCTAAGGAATTGTCCTCCTCGTCCAATGCCTACTATGTTGTATCCACAACAGAGAACCTCTATAACCGCTAAGTCAAACTAGCATGCAATTCTATTAGCGATTAATCCTATCCCACGGCTTGTACATACTGGTGGCCAGCCAATCACGCACGTCCGTGTTCTACATGCGACACACAACTTTGTGGTACAACGTGTCAAGGCCAATTGTGGTCCCTTAAATCTAGGTTTAATGTGTAAGAAACTAATACATAGCAGAAAATATAAATGAACAGTAAGTTATAACAGGTTATGCCATATATCACAGTTTATTTTGCATAAAGAAAATAATGAATAATGCATAAAATATGATATAAATAAAAACACATTAAATGGCAAGGTGTCTTGCTTGGTAGGACGCCTGGTGTGCTGCGATGATCAAGGTGACACGAACTGTGACTTTGGTGCGACAGCTATGCAAGGTGATCTCGGACGATGGCACGGACGATTCCATTGGGTCCAGGACAGGCAAATTAGTTAGGGTAGACATAAGGTAGTACAGAATTGGCAATAGAATAGGAATAGTGGGACTAGCTACGGACAAGATGATAATCGAAGGAAATTGGCTAAATAAATATATATGATTTTAGAAAAATATCTACAATATTTGGAAACTAGATTTTATTAGTAAAATAAACTTTTAGGAATAATACATTGAAAAATCGAAATTATTTTGGGCTAAACTCTAAGTTGTAAAGGTAGGATTTTTCGTAGAAATCTATTAGTTAAAAATATTTTTCAAATAAATATATAACAAAATCTAGATAAATATTTTAGGTCAAACCTCCAAATTTGAAATTACATATATAGCTATATCCTTTTTAAAAATAATAATACATATTCTAAAAATGGTAACTTAATAAAAATAATCAAAATAATAATAATTAGACTAACAACCACAACCCTAATATTCATAACTAAATACTAATAATAAAAATAATAATGATGATGATAATAATAATAATAATAATAATAATAACAACAATGTCCACATACTGCTTTACTAGTAGTAGCCATTAAAATAATTATAATAATAATAATAAAAATACTAATAATATATTTACATATACCGTACATATACATTCTTAATACAAATAATGATAATATAATAACAACAATAATAATAATAATAATAATAATAATAATAAAATAACATATACTAAAAGAAGAAGAAAATAACTAATAACCAAAACACAAAAACAATCAACAACAATTGATATAAACAAAAAAATAAATAATATAAAAAATAAAGTGCAGCAGTTGCTGCTCTCGAATAAGAAGGGGAAGAGAAAAAGAAAGGAGAGAGAAAGGAAAGGGGGTCGGGAGAATAGAGGACACGAGGGAGATCGAGGGTCGGAGAGTGGGGCGGAGAGTAGAGAGAGGAACCGAGAGAGAGGGTTGCGGTCGAGAGAGAGGAAGGAGCTCGGGTCGCGTGGAGGAGAGACACTTCGGAGGAGGATGGACGCGAGCTCGCGGCGGTGCTCCGCTAGCTCACCAGCCCTGGCCGCCGGGGTCTCCGGGTTTTGGTGGCAGGCACGTGCGGCAATTTTTGGACGGCACCGGATCTAGGGGCACAGATCGACGGGGACGTCAGCACAGAAGTCGAGAACGATGAAGTGGTGGTGTAAGGATGGTGGTGGAGTAGGGTGGCGGTCGCGACGGACGACGACGTGGGAGCAGGTCAGGGTTTTCTCTCTTATTTTTTTTCCTCACTTTTGGTGTGGTGGTGATGGCCACAGGTATGGTGGTGGCGATGACGTCGACTGGGTCGGTGGGCAGGGGTTTTTCTGGAGGGGTGCGGTAGGTGGCCGGAGTGGTGTCGGACCGGGGAGGAGGAGGGATGAGCATGTAGTGGTGCATGGGTTATAGTCTCGATTGGTGTGTAGGTGGCAGGGGTGTCCATGCCGGTGATGGTACTTTCGAGATCGGTAGGGATTGCAGGAGAGGTCGGTGACATGTTGATGGTGGTAGTCCGATGGGTGGAGGCGTAGTGGATGGAGAAAGTCAGGGAATAGGAAGGTGAGGAACTGGTCAGGCAAGGTGGCACCGTGGTGTTGGCAGTTTGTCGGTAGAGGAACGAGGCTGTGGTTGATGTTCTGTTTTGGTTGTCTGTATCCCGTGTCCAGTTTTTCGGATACGGGGAAGGGTGTTGTGAATCGTATCGATGTGTCCAATTTGTCGGACACAAAGAGGAGGTGAATGTAACTGTAATACCAATAGAATAGTGGATGGAAAAAGAGGCGGACACGGACATGATGTACATATTTTCGTTGTGGTGGTGGAGGAATTGTGGAATAATAATGTGAAGGAGTACCTCTCCTTATATAGGAGGTAAAAATTCCCAGTTGGATAAGGATTAGGATTTATTTAAACCCAATTAGATAATTCAATTATTAAATTAAATCCATTCAAAAATTTCAAATCCAAATCTAAATCAATTTAGATATAATTACATTCTATCTTTTAGCTTAAAATCAAATAAGATGAATCAATTTCGAATATAGATATTAATTTAACTATTTAAATAAATCCATAAAATCAAATCAAGATTAAAATTGCCATAAAAATTTCAAAATATGTTTTCCAAAAATACTAATAATAATAATTTCAAAAATTACATTATTATTATCAAATAAAATAATAAATAATTACGAAATATATATGTATGCACAAATAATATTTTCATAAATATACTTTTCTAGTATACCATTTTATAAGAATATTATTTATTATTATAACTGTATAAATGAAAGGCTTTTCATAAATAAAATTATAAACTTAGAAATTTTGGTATGATAGCTAAAAATAATAATTATATATATTATTTTGAAACTATAAAAATAGAAAAATATTTTTCTAAAATATGTACGCTCGCACATATTTGCACTCGTCGAGCAATTACGAAAAACAAAATTTCGTACACGACGTACAATGCAACCATGCGACGTACAAATACAAAATAAAAAATAATCAATACCAAATTTATATAAAAATATAATAGGAATTTAGGGGTTTTACAGGTTGAATGAATTGAGTGTTGAGGTATGTTGGTGTTTGGGAATAGGACAATATTAGAACGTCAAAAATTAATATTAAGAGGGAAGAACGTTGGGTTTAAATTTTCAATGCTTAGGTTAGCATGGATCCAGTTTGTTCTATAGTACTGGTTAAATCCATTTGGAGCATAGCTTATCATTAGACCAGACCATGTTTTAGATTGACCTATATGTTGGATTTGCCAATTGGGCTCAGTCGGTTACTTTAACTGTTGATGGTTCGGTTGGTAAATAGGGATTAGAGTACAAGCTAAGGTTATCTCCATAATTTCTTTTAATTTGGGGTTGTAAGTTCGCAGGCTTTTGGCCTAGATTATCCATATACAGGTAGATTACTAGATTAACAACAGGCTTTGAGGCCAAGTTTAATTAGGAGAGCTGGGCCAAGCCAATAAATAGGTCATTTAGGGATAGGTAGTTAGTAAATAGTTGATTAAGTAAACTAGGGTTAAATTATAGATTAGTGAGTTTAATTAGAATTTAGAAAATTCTAAATTCGTTATTGTGTCTTATTTGACATAGATTTTCTGTATATCGGACTAGATCCTACGACAATCCCAATAAGTATAATATAATTTGAATTTACATTGTATTTCTCTTTTGTAATTCTTCATATTGGACACTGGAGTGACATGTGTTAGCATTAGTCCTCATTGATTGATTATCGAGATTGGGGGAATTATTTAGTTACTATGTGATTAAACCTATTTAGTGTAATATTGTGGATAGTCTAATGGCACATTGTGCACGTGTGACTAGACCGAACTGTACCATTGGAACTATTGTATCTTATTGTGCTTATTGCGCGATAGCCGATCACATAGGTACTGGTATTTCAAATCACATATGCATTGTCAACTTTATTGATACAGTATCACGTTGCATGTTCATCTACTGTTCAGCTCATTGCATTATAGATTACTTTGTACATTTCATTTTGTAGGGTTGTACTTTGCTCTTTTTCTAACTAGATTTGTTGTAGGTGAGACTGAGGATCTTCTCTATACTGGTTACTGTGGTCTAGCAGAGGACAGGACTGGAGGTGACCTAGCTCAGGTGGTGGAGCCACATTCAAATCTGGAGATCTAGAGCATGGAGTGTTGTAGTATTGTAGTAGGGAGTTGAGTTGTATTGTTCAATGTTGTATTATGTAGTTGGATGAATGTAATAATAGCTTAGGATGGACTTTATCTTTTACCGGATCTGTTTTTGGACATCCAGTGCAAAAGTGTACTCCTAAAGCATAGTGGATCCCTATGTTATGATTTTTTATATGATAGCACATGATAGAGTTGTGATGAGAATGATCTTATACTGATAATTATTAAGGTTTAGATAGCTTACTACTACTGTCAACGACAACATAACTGGGCATGTCCGACTCGTATCCAGTTATCTGGGAGCGGGGCATGACATCTTTTTAGCAGTGGCCCATGCAGGTCTTTCCTAATAGTTACTTAGGCTTAGAGTACTATTGGGAACCCTGTTAGAATAAAAACTCATCACAACATAGGACCAATTGCTTGTCTTTATTTACTATTTTTTATTATTTCTATGGATGCGTACGTAAACCCTTTTCCATTCCAGAGAATGGCACAACCGAGAGGACGCCCACCTAGGAGAGCAGCAGACGGGGCATCTACCTTCTGTCCCCTGATTCGAGATACACTCGAGACCATTCCTCGACCTCCTCCACCTTCATATTCGACTCAGACTCTGGGGCACATACCTGCAAAGGGTGTTTGCCATTAAATATAAAAAACAAAAATTACAGAAGAATTGAACTTGATTGTAACCTTGCTTGTACAAAAGAAAGCCTAGAAAGAAACCATAGAAAACAATCTAAGTACAATTTATTTAGTTTTTGATTCTGGGGGTAACGATAGAGGCTCGAGAAAGTATAGCAACTCTGTCTTACTCCTTGGACTATCGGACACAGTCTTTGCTCTCGAAGAAATTTACCAGCCTTTGATTGCCAACCTTTAGCATAGGCGTGGTACCCTGCTATTTATAGTGATCCCTGTAATAGCAGATTTTGGGCCGCATAAAGGGCCACGTGGCCACGTGTCTATCACAGCACATAAAGGCTCGATCTTATGCTGCCAGCTGGTGGGGGTTGTTGAGATTTTGTTGTAGCAAATCTGGGTGGTTGAGACTTGGTCAAATTGCCATATATCCCTTCCACAAAGTAGGGTCGGACTCATTTCGCCGTATAGTGGCTTTAGGGGCCTTGCTTCTACGGCTCGGCTCCGCTTGGCCACATGAGGTCTTTGAGTGCGTTGCTTCTGTGGCTGGGCTCACTTGGCCGTATGAGATCTTTGAGAACCTTCCCTCTGCAGCTCGAGTCCCCTTAGCCGCATGGGGTCTTCGAGAGCCTCGCTTCTGCGGCTTGAGTTGTCTTAGCCGCATGAGGTCTCCAGGGGCACTTCTTCTGCGGCTTAGTTTCGCTTGGCCGCATGGGGTCGGGGAGCACTTTTTTTCTTCGGCTTAGTTTTTCTTGGCCGCATGGAGTCTTCATTGCTTCTGCGGCTTAGTTTTTCTTTGTCGTACGGAATCTTTATAAGCACTGCTTCTGCGGCTTAGTTTTGCCTGGCCGCACGGAATGATGATCCTTATAAACTCCATCTTTTCCATGCTTCTACAAGACCCCCTTCAAAGTTTTCAAATTACAAATTTGGAATACTTTGAATAAGAAGCATGGAGAAGAAATGTCAAGCCACAGGGAAGATTCAAGCCGCTGGGAGGCTTCGAGCTACATGGAAACTTCAAGCCGCAGGAAAGCTTCGAGCCGTCGGAAGATTTCGTCCAGGTTGTCCAGTTGTTATTACTGCATTTAATGCTCGAATTTACTTTTTAGATTTGGGAGCTACCTTTTGAGATAATGATGATGGTTACTAAGGATAAAATCTAAAAAGGCCATCATTATATTTTAATGGCACGATAATCGAAGCGGTGCCCATTTGTTTTAGCCTATAAATACAGGCTATATGATAGAGAGACTTTCTTCTGTTCTCTTTCGATTTTCTTTCTCTTTGCTACATTTCCTTCTTCAATTAGCCATGGCCCCCAAAGCTTTTAGAGTCGCTAACGCCGCCGACAAGGGGAAGGGGGCCGCTTCTGACAAGTCACCTTCCTTCCACCCAGCTTTAGTACCCCGTCCCTACATCATTCCCCGTTCTCCGTCCACGAGGTGCGCGAGAAAGGAACACTGTCGCTATCGATTCGGTCGGGACCGATAGGTCGGGATCGATCGAACGAGAATGGTTGAATTAAGATCCATTCCACGTTATGGAATGGCTTCTTCGGAACCAAGTCCCATATTCAGCGGGTTGCGCCTCAAGGATTGACTCTGCGGCTGAGTCGGGAGAGACCTCCTGTTGCTCTGCTTTTCATGCCGCTTGCGTTGGTTTTGGCTTTGTTTTCTGAATGCATTTTCGTGAATATTTTCGATGGTTTTCATGGCTTGCTTTTCGAACTCGCATTTTCTATCGAACTTCTTGAATAATGCATTGTTCTAATCGGTTGCTTGTGCGATTTCAGGTAATCGCGTAGGCGACGTCTAGCACGACCAACAAGTTCTTTCGCCTGAAGTAAACTCAAGGTGAGTGGCTGACCCTTCTTCTCTTGACCCTCTTCTCTAATACATTATCGATACTAGACATTTGCGATGCTAGATGAAATGCAACGACATGAATGATATTCCGATGAACGGTCACACGACATCCCACGAACACGAACTATACAAATGTTTGTCATATAACCTTATCGTGCTTGCAATTACCGTATTATATAGAACCGTGCTAAGAAAGGATGAATCGATTAAATGAATGTTGCAACGATACTATAAGATGTGCCTTGAAATAACAATTAAGTTAGTACGGTCATGGATAACTTGTCGACAAGGGCGATTGTTTCTTCGGACAGTATCTCGAGGCCACGGGACCGTTCTGGCCTAGGAAGAAACACGGATATCTATGTCGGATGCATGCCACGGTAGGCAGTGGCTTTCAACGGGGCTTGCTACCTGCGCTGAAAGACCTCTGTCTACCAAGCTATATGTCCAGGATGGCTTGTCGTGCCAGTGACCTTCACGAATGCACTCTATTATGTTTTCTTATTATCAACATGACAGGGAAGAACATGGTAAGTTTACGCTACAACGGCGTGCTCTGTCGGGGATAAGATCCATCATTGTTATACGGTTGTGCCTTCAAATATAAGTTTAAATTGAGTAGGATGGGTAGAAACTTCACTAAACATTTGCATGCACGCTCACTTAACTTCTTCAACAAATGAGAGCACGAGATTTAAACTGCCACGCACCAGCACAAAGTGTAATGTGCTGACCCTCGCTCTTAACAGGTACCTGGAACCAGGATAGCATGCCAAGGAACTGAAGGTGGCGCTCCTTTCTTTTGAAGCCTTACTAGCGCGAAGGCTAACTCTGCAACATTTTGAAGACTCCAATCCAACTACATCATGAGTCGCAAACTCTCGCCGATCCCAGGTCTTAGAGAGTCATTTTGATGTTTTGTAAAAAAGGATGTAAATGTATGGAATGACTATCTCATCGATGTCGGTTGTAAGCCCGAGAGGCCACTTTTGTAATCGAGTTTGTAACCTAACTTATTATCAATGAAAATGCAAGTTTCCTTCTCTATATAAATGTGTTCAATTTCTCTGCGTACTCTTATATATGTTGTTGTTTCAGATAACCTTATGAACCACCTTGTGCAAGCGCAACTTAGGCTTACACACACCCGGGGGACGACTATCGATTCTATCGAATCGGGGCGTGACATAATGGTATCAGAGCACGGCTTTACGTCCTTGGCCTCCAGTGTCGAGTTTTTAGTCATAAAACTGTTGGTCTTGTGTCGATAAGATATGTTGTTCCACACGAGTGAGCCCGTAATAAGTTTTGTGACTAACGTAGTTTGCCTTCAAAAACCCAGAAGGCACGACTGTGAGCATAGCGACGAACGAAGAAAGTGCTTAGAGCGGCTCGAGTAGCTCGAGACCCGAACCCTCTAACGATGCCATGGAGCGGATATTGCGCATGCTGGAAGCGCAACAACGACAAGCTGAGGAGATTCAACACCAAAATGAGCAACATCAACGGCAGATGGAGGCACGCCAGACTCAGTTCGAGGCCCGATTCGATGCACAATTCAAGATACAGCAGATGCAGCTCGATACTCTTCAGTAGATCGTTCAAACAGTTGTGGCCAACAACAGCAACTCTGCGATAACCCATGACGTAACCGAGCCTGCGGCCAGACAAAATAAAGTCGAACCGGAGGTACCCGAGCCTATGCCTGCAGCACCGAGAAGTTCCAACTTCGACTTATCAAAATTTATAAAAAGCTGTCGCACTTCCTTCAACGGCACAGAAGATCCCTCCGTGTCGATCGACTGGTTGGAGGAACTGGAAGATAAGTTCAAGCTTTTGGGTGTCGAGGAGTCCAAAAAAGTCGCATGTGCTCAACTTCTACTCCGATTGAACGTGCACGACTGGTGGGCCGTGCAAAAGTGAGCGATCAGACGCGGCGACGAGACAGCGACAATTTCTTGGGCCACCTTCCGAGAGGCGTTCGAGATCGAGTACCTCCCCGAAGCCGTTCGACAAGAGAAGGAAAACGAATTTATGCAACTAAGGCAAAGGAATATGACGGTGCGGCAGTATGCAATAGAGTTCAACAAGTTAGCCAAATTTGCTGGAGAATTTCTGCCCTCCCTGGCGAATCATGCTCGACAGTTTGAAGTGGATCTGTGACCATCTATTTACGCCCATGTGTCTGTCCCGCAATACAAAATGATGGGGGAGTCTCTCAACCACGCCCTCTGCCTTGAACGCCAATACCCTCCTGTTGCTGCCGGCGCTGTACATACCTACAATCATAAATGCCCTAGCCACGCGGGAGGAAACAACGTGACCAAGCGTCCGAACAATGGGCACCAGGGTGGACATTAGGCACGGAACCAGGGACCTCACTGCAAAAAATGCAACCGGAACGAATACCTTACCGTCGACTGTGAAGTTCAGAATGGCGGGTGTTTCATCTGCGGAAAAAGGGGTCACTTTCATGGAGACTGCCCGAACCGTAAAAGAAATAACTTGAACACGCCTCAGCATCAACAGCACCGTCCGGGGAATCAAGTTCCGGCGCCTCGAGCACCTCAACCCGCACCGTAAAATAGCCAAGACCGTCGCCCCAATGCCTAGGGCCGCATCTACGCCATGTCTCGAGATGAAGTGCTTGCATCAGATACGGTCGTGACAGGTATACTAAATTTTAATAATGTGCTTATTTGTGTACTATTTGATTCAGGTGCTTCGCATAGTTTTATATCGGCAGACTTTGCCGTCGAGCACAAATTTTCGATAATATCATTAGATCTCGACCTTAGCGTAAGTACACCTTCGGGCACACCAATACTCACTAATTTAGCCTGCGCCGACGGGATTATCTGTATCGGCGGTCAAAAGATCGGTCTTGACGTGATAGTTCTAGACATGAAGGACTTTGATATCATTCTGGAAATGGATTGGCTCGGGCCGTACAACGTAACTATAGACTGCGCCAGAAAGACGGTCACCTTCCGCATACCAGGAGTGCTTGAATTCGGCTTTTCGTGTAGGGAGGCGTCGTCGACCTGCATGCTGATCTCGGCAATTTTTGCTCGGAGGTTGGTGCATTCTGGGTGCGAAGGCTATTTGGCGTCCGTTCGAGACATGCGAAAGGATGGTGCAAACGCGGGTCAGATCGACGTTGTGGCAGAATTCCCCGATGTGTTCCCGGACGAGCAACCCGGCATGTCTTCCGACCGAAAAATTGAGTTCAGCATCGATACATTCCCCGATACTCGACCGATTTCTAAGGCCCTGTACAGAATGGCTCCCGTCGAGCTGAAGGAACTCAAGGTCCAGTTACAAGAGTTGCTCGATAAAGGATTTATTCGGCCTAGTGTTTCACCGTGGGGAGCGCTCGTATTGTTCGTGAAGAAGAAGGATGGGTCCATGCGTTATGGTGTAGTGCCCCGTCCCTACATCATACCCCGTTCTCCGTCCACGGGGTGCGCGAGAAAGGAATACTGTCGCTATCGATTCGGTCGGGACCGATAGGTCGGGATCGATCGAATCGATCGAACGGGAACGGTTAAATTAAGATCCATTCCACGTTACGGAATGGCTTCTTCGGAACCAAATCCCATATTCAGCGGATTGTGCCTCAAGGATTGACTCTGCGGCTGAGTCAGGAGAGACCTCCCATTGCTCTGCTTTTCACGCCGCTTGCGTTGGTTTTGGCTTTATTTTCTGAATGCATTTTCGTGAATATTTTCGATAGTTTTCATGGCTTGCATTTCGAACTCGCATTTCCTATCGAACTTCTTGAATAATGCAGTATTCTAATCGGCTGCTTGTGCGATTTCAGGTAATCGCGTAGGCGAAGTCTAGCACAACCAACAAGTTCTCTCGCCTGAAGTAAACTCAAGGTAAGTGGCTGACCCTTCTTCCCTCGACCCTCTTCTCAAATACATTATCGATACTAGACATGTGCTATGCTAGATGAAATGCAACGACATGAATGATATTCCGATGAACGGTCACACGACGTCCCACGAACACGAACTATACAAATGCTTGTCATATAACCTTATCGTGCTTGCAATTACCATATTATATAGAATCGTGCTAAGAAAGGATGAATCGATTAAATGAATGTCGCAACGATACTATGAGATGTGCCTTGAAATAACAATTAACTTAGCACGGTCATTGACAACTTGTCGACAAGGGCGATTGTTTCTTCGGATAGTATCCCGAGGCTACGGGACCGTTCCGGCCTAGGAAGAAACACGGATAGTTATGCTGGATGCATGCCATGGTAGGCAGTGGCTTTCAATGGGGCTCTCTACCTGCTCTGAAAGACCTCTGTCTACCAAGCTATATGTCCAGGATGGCTTGTCGTGCCAGTGACCTTCACGAATGCACTCTATTATATTTTTTTATTATCAACATGACAGGGAAGAACATGGTAAGTTTACTCTACAATGGCGCACTCTGTCGGGGGTAAGATCCATCGTTGTTATACGGTTGTGCCTTCAAATATAAGTTTGAATTAAGTAGGATGGCTATAAACTTCACTAAACATTTGCATGCACGCTCACTTAACTTCTTCAACAAATAAGAGCACGGGATTTAAACTGCCATGCACCAACACAAAGTATAATATGCTGACCCTCACTCTCAACAGGTACCAGGAACCAGGATAGCGTGCCAAAGAACTGAAGGTGATGCTCCTTTCTTTTGAAGCCTTGCTAGCGCGAAGGCTAACTCTGCAACATTTTGAAGACTCCAATCCAACTGCATCATAAGTCGCAAACTTTTGCCGATCCCTTGTCTTAGAGAGTCATTTTGATGTTTTGTAAAAAGGGATGTAAATATATGGAATGAATATCTCATCGATGTCGATTGTAACCCTGAAAGGCCTCTTTTGTAATCGAGTCTGTAACCTAGCTTATTATCAATAAAAATGCAAGTTTTCTTCTCTATATAAATGTGTTCAATTTCTCTGTATAATCTTATATATGCTGTTGTTTCGGATAACCTTATAAACCGCCTTGGGCAAGCGCAACTTAGGCTTACACGGCATCACGCCCGGGGGACGACTATCGATTCTACCGAATCTGGGCGTGACACAGACGTCCATCCTCTGATCAAGGGTAAGGCAGGAGAATGATCACAAAACAGCCATGTCACATGTTTTATGCGCGGGTCTGGCCACCTTTCGCTACTGTGCTATGGTTTTAATGCCTTTAGTGCACAGTTGGCCTTCATAGGGCATGTGCCACATGTGCTCTGTGAGATTGGGCCGCATGGACTAAGCCACATGAGTATCAGAGTACATGCAGATTGTACCCTACCTATATCTGGGCCGCATATGACTGAGTTGCATGAATCCTCCCACATCTGGGCTGCATAAGTTCTGCTTGCCTAGGCCGCACGTGTTACTTAATTTGAGCCGCATACGTTCCCTTTATAACTGAGCCGTAAAGACTTTTGTGTATTGTTTAAAAGCCCATTTACTTCTGTTTTCTTCTGAATGTCTTCTTTTTTATCTTTGCAGTGACCTTGCCCATGGCTCCTTCGGGGGAGGTTCTGGTAGGATATGCTCAGTCTACCTTGGATGCGAGATTTGACTACATAGTCCAAGATGTGTCGACTCAGATCACCCGAAGTCAACCTGAAGATAGACTGAGGGAGATCAGAAGCCAATCCTTCTTCTTCTTACATAGCATGATGAACTCTGGGCAACTGAATGGCATTCATCTGAAGACTATGTTTCTATTTGGGGATGCCCTGATTATTTCAGACCCGAGCATCATAGAAACATCTGAGAGCTAGGACTTTTACTTTCAGGGGAAAGCGATTCACATACCTCTAATGTAGCACCAATTCCCCCTATCAGGTTTCAATATGGTACCTCTTGAGACGAAGATGCCTGGTTCTCTAACTCTGGATCAACAAGGAGTCTTCGTGGGCCATATCCATTTTAATAATCCTACGCGGTCAGTAGTTGCAGTAAGGGAAACAATGAGCTACTTCGTCCTTGGGCAGGCTCCTGGCAGTCTCATCAACGAACTGAAGCCCAATATGCGATTCTCCGAGGCTGATACTTTTTTGAATCGAATTGCTCATAATGGGTCATACCCTGTAGGGAGATTGTCATTACTGAACTGGCAGCTTCGTTCCCCTCCATGGGTCAATCTGACCTCTTGGATCTTGGCGGAGTATGAGGACACCCTACGACGGATAGGCCTCTATTACGTCGTTAGGGGCTCCTGCTATAGCTTGTTTATGAACCCGAAGTTGTTTTTGGCATTGTTCGAGATGTACAACTGTCGGACTAGGACCTTCTTTACTCCCAGAGGAGAGATGGGACTTGCTCTTCACGAGATGCATGATGTGTCAAAATTTCTCTGGGGAGATAAAGCTTATGAGGAGTATACCCCGACAAATGAAAAGTTTAAGAAATTGGAGCGGCGGTTCCCCGAATTCCTTATCGTATATCAGGAAGTGCTATGTCACCATAGCACCTGTCAACAAATATCCAAGAAGAAGGACGACAGTTCGGAAGGGAACCTTCCTCATACCAAGGATTGGATTGGTTATCTTTTTAACCTTAGCGCCTCCGGTCGGGTTGCCGTTAGGAGCCCCCAGTCTCTGAAACAAGTGGGTGCTCAGGTGCAAAGCACCAAGAGGACCCGGGCTGCTGGTGACAAGCTCAGGAGTCTGAGCGACATTTTACCTATTTTTATTATGATATCCAGCCTATGTCTGCTAAGGCCATCTTGACCGGATATCTGATGATATGGCGGAGGGTTTGCGTCGTCTCGGGGGGCTCTAGTTCGATTGAGAGGATCAGTCGCAACCTAATCCTATCGGCAGTAAAGCTGGTCTTTGTAGTCAACTTGGCTTTGCTTTCAGCTATAGTATGCAGCATTCATCGGGGTCTTCATATTTTTACGTCAAAAGTTATCACTCGTGAACTTAAGAAACCCTTCAACAGAATTGAGCTGTCGTACCATTATTTAATAGGGTGGCTACTGATGAATTGCCCCTCTCTGATGCGACCCGGCCCTAAGGGTAATGCGACAAGTGACGATGCCTTCATCTATCACTATCGCGATATGTCCTGGTACTATACCACTTTTCCTGGCTGTCGAGTCGCTCTTGTACGGGTGGACAGATACTGCTTTTTGTGTCAGTCCCGTCTTTTAATGAGGAAGATATGGGATGCGTCCACCTCGATAGTGCTGTTGCACCCTAGCCCTATCTGAAAAGCCGTTTCACTGGTTGCAGAGTATCCGTCCCTTACATCTGGTGTACCGCAACCGTAATGTTGTATACTTGGAGCCATACTTACCCAGCCGGTACTCTCGATAATTTGGGTATAGTCAATTATATTTGAATAACCCTAATTCCTGCCTGGGTTTCGAGGGGAGCGTCTTGGATGGTATTCGAGCCTGGCACTATTATTCGGCGATCCACACCCAGGCCATCTTCATCCTGCCTGATGTCGGGACTTCGGGGCATATCGCATATATGGCGACCCTTCGTCATGTGTCCATGAATGCGCCTCCCAATGACTTTGATCCCCGTACCAGTTTCATTGTTGGTATGAAATTGGAGGAGCGACCGAGGGACTCCTACAAGACGACGGGGAAGGGGAAGAGAAAAGTTTCCAATTTTGACTCCGACCGCATGGAGGAGGAGAATAAGAACTCCGAAGATCTCTAGCCCTCTAGAAGTCCTTTGGCGATGCGCGTACCTTCCCCTGTACTGAATCCTTCGCATAAACAAAGTAGGCCTGAACCCCCTGTCACCTATAGGCCTCGTTCCCAGAAGCGAGTTACGGCTAGGTTTCGTGGGCCTGCCGTCGAGGAAATGGGTAGTGATACCGAAGTCAACACGGGGGTAAGTTCTTTCACGACAAGCCCCAATGTTTTCCTTGGAATGTCATATGAAGGCTCTCCTTTGCAGGCATCGAAGGAAGCAAAGCTTCTATCACCAGATGCTGCCCGTGCGGTTCCCTCTCTTGGATCTGATCCTGGAGCTGCGGGGTCCTCATAAACTGGTACTAATATAATTATGTCTCTGCCCGAAGCAACAGGGGTTGAGGAGGCAGACGTGGATGGTTCGGGCGCCGCTGCTGACCTCACAGGACATGTGGAGGTGACGGGAGGAGCTGAGACTACTCCGACTGAGCCCCAGTCTTTGTCCCTCACCTCTGGTAAGCTATGTCACATTCTTACCAATGAGGAGATTTTTTTACTTCAACTCCATCTTCTTCGGGTCAAACTGATTGTCGGTTGTTCTGGACCTACAGGACCTGCCTCTCCACTACCGATGGTAGATATGGCTGCGAAGAAAGGGATAGAAGAGGATCCAGGGGCTGACCTGGTACAAGCAAAAAGTGTCCCTTCTTCCCTTCCAGCTTGAGTTGAGGGGCCTTCCACCGTATTGAGCACAGAAGTCCCGGCTCCTTCAACCTCTTTGGTGGATACGGGGTCGATTGAAGCTGCCTCTTCCCCGGAAGTTAAACTTTCTGCTCTGTCCAATATTCAGCTTTTTTCTAACCGCAGATGAGGAGATTGTCGTCGCGTGAAAATTTCATCGCTCGAAATTTGTTTCCCTTTTACAGGGTTGTCAACCTTCACTGCGCCTCCTTCCCAGACATGTTCAGCTCCCCTAGGTGCTATTCCTTCGACGCCGTCCTCTTTGGAGAACTTAGACGAGTCGTCTAAGGACATAGTCGAGAGCTTTTACCGCCATTTGAAATGGGGGGTTGAGGCTGCTTTAAGGAGAGAAACGTCATTCGCCGTAGCTCGCCATTGTGCCTGCGATCAGATTGAACTACTGAAGACGCTCCCGGGTGGAGAAGGGAAGGCTACCTTTCTAGAGCATAAACTGGTAGAGGCTGATCGACGCCTAACCCAATTGTAACAATTACGTCGGGTCGACGTGATCGCTGTAGTGGAATAGGAGCTTGCCTTTCTTATAACAGCCATGAAAAAAGTGAAGGCTGTACAGGAGACGACCAAGCCTACCTTAGAGAAGGATCTCCATAAGCTGTCTCTTAAATACGACGAGCTGAACCGAGAGGGAGAGATTTGCTTAACTCGTGAGGAGACCATCGTTCGTGCTATGACCGAAACTAACAAGCAGCTCCTCCAGCTCCAAGCCAGGCTGACATCTCTGGAGACTGAGATCTAAGCCACTCGTTAAGAAAGAGAGAAGATTTACAAGGAGACCGATGAGGTCACACGAGCCTCTGCCGCTCTGGAGGGTGCCCTGAAGAAGTTAGAGGACAATTGGCAGGCTCATGCACATCTTGAGGATGCTGAAAGGTTGACCCAGGAGGCTGAACGTCGAGCCAAACTGAGAATCGAGCGCTCAACTTGACAGCTGGAAGACATTCTCACCAAACTATGTGTTGCTGATGAGTAGTAGATTTTTCTTCAGCTCTTTCCTCCTCTTTTTTTGACTCATTTTCTTAGAGATGTAATCCTATGAATACAACTGATTTTGAATAAAAAGAATACATTCACTACATTCTTTGTTTGTGGTATCTGTGGTGCTTGTACTAGAGGGTCTAATACATCATTTATGATTTGATAAAGGACATCCTACTGGGGGACTTTTTGTGGACATATTGCCCTTTTGTGCATCTGGAGATGCGAGCAATAGATTTGAATAGTAGTTTGTGGACCTATTACTCTTTTTGTACACCGATGGTACGAGTAATAGATTATGATAACTTCTGTGGACCTATTACCCTCTTGTGCACTGGTGGTGCGGGTAATAGATTTGAAACGAAACCTAACAGAGGTAATATGGACGTGATAGATTATGTGGTCTTAATACCATATCTTTTATCCCGGGTTAGGTACAGGTGTTAAATCAAGAGACTATCGGTATCAGAGGTAATATGGACGTGACACATGATAAACATGAGATTTTTGGTAGACCTATTACTTTTCTGTGCGCTGGTGGTGCGAGTAATAGATTTTGAGACAAAACCCAACATAGGTAATATGGACGTAATATGTTTTGTGGTCTTAACACCATGTCTTTTATCCCGGGTTGGGTACAGGTGTTAAGTTAAGAGACTATCGATATCAGAGGTAACATGGACGTGACACACGATAATCATGAGATTTTTGGTGGACCTCTTCTGTGCACTGGTGGTACGAGAAATAGATTTTAAGAAAAAAAAAACTAAAAGAGGTAATATGGACTGATGGGTTATGTGGTCTTAACACCATGTCTTTTATCTCGGGCTGGGTACAGATGTTAATTCAAGAGACTATCAGTATCAGAGGTAATATAGACGTGATACACGATAATCAGGACCAGAAAGTTTGCTCAGAGATGGCAGTAAGCCTGGCAGACTCTGGTGAGACAAAGCATTAGAGTGCAAGTTCAGAGGTATTGGCGCACATGACTCGCCACTCAGGGAGATGCAATGTGAATCCACTCGGAGCTAATAGAGAGTGAGTTCAGAGGTACTTGGTGTGCATAACTCGATAGCCTGGGAGATTTGGTCGTTTGAGGAAGTACCAGCATGTCCTTAGACATAGTATTTCTTCAGAAACTTGCCATTTATGGGCATCATAAGTAAGTCTCCGTTCTGTTTCGTGAGTTACTATATGCCGTTGGAGAATATGGTCTCGATGATGTATGGACCCTCCTACTTGGGCCGAAATTTGCCAGCGGTTTTGTGAGTCATGACCATCGGTCTGCGAATGGCCAAGACGAGATCACCTATTTGGAATGTCCTCTGCTTGACTTTCTTATTGAAGGCCAGATAGATGCGTGTTTGATAGAGCTCGATGCTTTGTTGAGCTTGCAAACGCTTCTCGATTAAAGCTTCCAATTCTTGTAGCCGTCGGTGGTAGTCATCGTCCGACGTCAACCGGTAAGTAAGGGCCACACAAGAGAGAATGGTGTATATCCTATAGCCGTCCGACTCATAGTACGGTACGCCTATAAGCATTCGCCCAACTTTTCATTCCAGTCGCACTTGTTTGAAGACACGAACTTCTTGAGAAGCTTGATTATGGTCTTGTTAAAGGCTTCGACGAGACCATTAGCCGATGGGTTGTATGCCGTTGAAGCCACATTCTGAATTCGATTCTTGTCACAGAATCGATAGAAGGCATGGCTTGTGAACTGCGGACCATTGTCATGAATGATCCTCCGGGGCAGTCCAAAATGGTAAATAACGTGATGTTTTATGAAACTGATTACGTTTGATGTCTTTACCTCTGCCAGCGGAACAGCTTCCGCCCATTTGGAGAAGTAGTGGTGATTGCAAGTATAAACCGGTACCCTTTGGACGACGGCAGGGTGATTGGGCCAATGATGTCCATTCCCCATGCTTCAAATGGCCAAGAGGCCACTGTTGGGTGTAAGAATTTGGATGGTAGATGTATGAAATCTGCATGGATCTGACAAGCTTTACACTTCTTTGCATAATCGACTGCGTATGCTACCATCGTAGGCCAGTAATTGCCCATCCGACGGAGACGGTCCTGCAACTTTGGGCCAGGTTGGTGAGCCCCACAAACGCCATCGTGAGCCTCACATAAGACTTCTTTGGCTTCTATATTTGACAAACATCTTAACATTAGCCGTCGTAAGATCATCGATATAATATTTTTGTTTCTGTGTCATAAAAGAATCTGAGAGAACGCCTTCTGATTGAAGTTGCTTCTTTCACATTCTCAGGCAGGATTCTGTAGACCACAAATTCGATAAACGGGAGTCTCCAATGTCATTGGTTATCTGGGCGGAGTGACTCGTATCCAGTTGAACGTTATTTTTAGGACAGACCAGCTCATGGCCTATTACGTCCACTAGGTGATGAGCATAATTTAGAACTGCCAGAGAAGTGGCGAGGCCTTCTAGGGCATCGACTTCAATATTCTGGAGTCTAGGAACATGCTCTATAAAGAACCCATCCAAGGTTGCAATGATGGCAATTGCTGTCTGATGATAGGGAATCAGATCCGCGTTACAAACCTCATATGAACCTCGGATTTGGTTAACAATCAACTGCGAGTCACCATATGCTTCTAGGTATTCGACCCCCACTTATTTTGTGAGTCGGAGCCCGATGACCAAAGCGTTATATTCGGCTACATTGTTTGAACATGGTTCTGTGAGAGAGTATGCCTGGTTGACCACCAATCTGGAGTGAGAAATTAATATTATCCCGACTCCAGTAACGATATCACCTTGGGATCCCGTTCTTGAAGCGTCATCGAAGAACATTCGCCAAACATCATCATGTGAAGTCATGTTTGAGTTAACGACTTCATTTGGGATTCCTTCATAGATTCTGGCTGTTTCTGAGCCTGGATGGGCTGCTAGAAAGTCGGCCAAGGCTTGACCTTTGACAGCCTTCTGCGGAACAAAAATCATGTCGTGGGGATAACAGTATCGCCCATGTGGCCAGACGAGAACTGAGTGCGCCTGGCTTGGTCATGAGAACCCTGAGGGGATTAACTCGCGAGATAACATGGATGGTCTGCCCTGACACATAGTGTCGTATTTTCTGAATGGCGAACACCAAGGCAAGGCATCCTTCTCTACGGAGGTGTACCTACGCTCCGGCTCCACCATCATTCGGCTAAGATAATAGATGGCTTGTTCGTGCCCCGCATCATTGTTCTGCGCTAGCAAGGCACCGAGGGAGTTCCATCGCTCGTATATAGAGTAGAAAAAGCTTTCCGGCGATCGGGGCTACCAGAACCGGCAGATTCGATAGGTATTCCTTAATGTCATCAAAGGCGCGTTGACATTCTTCATTCCATACGAAAGAGATGTCTTTTTTCATAAGTTGTGTGAAGGGTTGACATCGCCCTGAGAGGTAGATATAAACTTTCTGATGTAGGCTAGTCGTCCTTGAAGGCCGCGGAGTTCACGAAGGTTCCTCGGTGGACTCATCTCCAGAATTGCTTTTGACTTATCGGGGTCTATGTGAATGCCCCAGGAAGTAATGACAAAGCCCAAGAACTTCCCGCTAGATACGCCCAGAAAGGACTTGGTGGGATTCATCTTCAGATTGTGCGCTCACATAAGGTCGAACACTGTCCTCAAATCGTGTAAGTGTCACGACCTGTACCCGCTTTTCGGATACAAGACGTGTCCAAGCCCAGCCTATACCGCAGTATCGGCGGTAGAACGCTGTCTATCATATATGAGTCACTGAATCTATAATTACGGGGAAATCTATATCTTATCCACGCAAATATCAAGTCACAACCAAGATCAATGAATAACCATAAAATGCAGCAATAATGAATATAAACTGAATGTTTTCAAGATTCAATGTCACGTCCGGTGGACACAAATCCATAACCAATAGACGAAAAGAGAAAAGTACATGAAATATACTAACTGAATACAACCTGCTAATCAAGGCGACCTCAACTGCAAAGCACTGCGGTCTGACGCTGACTCAAACCTCTCGTCTGCTCCTGACTGAAACTCGACTAAACCAGAAGTGATCATCGGGTCCTCAGAGGACATAGCAAAATACATAATATACATGCCTATCTAACAGTTTTATCATGCGCAAGAAAATAAACATAAAAAATAAAAACACGACAAATGACTACAAATACGAACACTAGAACACCTACGCATGAGTGAACTGCCGAGTAAACAATGAACACGTGATCAATGGAAGATCCAAACCCTCATCCTGAGTGTGGACTCACGGGTTTGAACTAAGCACTAACCCTCGTCCCGAGTGTGGACTCTCTTGTTAGCTCACAGCAAGACACCCTCGTCCCGTGTGTGGACTCTCTGGTGCAATTGGACAACCCTCATCCCGAGTGTGGACTCTCTGGTGCCAATGAACATGACAAACACCCTCGTCCCGAGTGTGGACTCTCTGGTGCAATGATCAACCCTCGTCCCGAGTGTGGACTCTCTAGTTGTGTAAAACGATAATCAAAGGTTTAGCAGTTCACTACACGCACTTGTTCTATGACACGACTCAAGCAAAGCGCTGGTGAGAAACTCCAAGTATGAACCACAAGACCAAACATGAACACAGCTATATGCAATAAAAATAACTCAACAGAATATGATACGAAAAGCACATGTCCATAAACAATCAAAACTGGGAATTGAAATACATTGTATGTAAATAAAACTGTAGAGGGAGGCAAGGTATACTTGCCTTAGGTCCTGAGCTGCTGGTAAGGTTCTGATTTCAATTCTCGAGTCCCAAGAAACCTGTTGTATGAATTAATACATTAATAAAGCTATATGCATATACTTACTTTCTAGGTCTTTTATTTGTTCTCTTATCTTATCTTTACTGGAATGCATCACTTCCTCCATGTCTACCCATGTACTCCCATATGTACATTCCTATTTATATTATATTAATCAAGAGAGCCACATTCCTTCTAGGAAGGCTAACTGGTACATTGTAACAACTAATACCTGTGTGAAATCTTGGGACAATACAACTAAGTAAATGCAAGACAATGCCTGGATAGGGACTTGAGATTGATAGAGTGGACTAATCATTCGATTTGGACTGGACTAGGATTAGGGCTTGAACTGTGGAGTGAACCCATATCAAGTGATGAGGTCTGTCACCCCTATGATAGATTTCTTTGCTGCTTCTTCTTCCATTTATTTTGAACCCACTCAACCAAGTTGATTTTCTTTTTCCTGTAACACCAAATCTCAATCAACTAGTTATACTATAATGCTGATTTACTGACCAGTCCTATTGTCCTCCTCTTGAAAAAATTTGTAAGTTAAAAATACTTGGTAACTGTTCTGACCCAAACAGTATGAAATTGTTATTTCTCCTCTAGTACAATTAACTAGCTGAGCTATACAATATAGGTGATCTGGTCAGACTCTGATGCTTCACTTCTATACAAGGACAATGCATCTACTAACACTTCATCAACGTTTCTAAGCCTGGGTCTTCACTGCTGCTAAATCCTTTATGTGCAGTCACCCCATATGTTTTGTATATCTTTCTGTATCAGGTTTGGGGAACCCCGACCAAAATGGAACAAGTGTTCCAATATAGGAAACCTGGTTTATCTCTAACAAGTCAATACATATCATTCAACTGCTACTTTGTGTAGCACAGTCCAAGTACAGATATCTGCAAGGACAGGCTCCTGTCTCCCATGTACCTGCTATTTGCATCTAAAATAATACTGACAATACACTCTGCAGGGACCTGCACATCAGTTCCTTGCCCTTTTTCTTTCTATTTAACCAACTAAGATACTCCCCTACCGGTTTTTGTATTACTTGCCCACTTGTGGATGTGCAATGCCTATACTTATTACCTGATCTGAACTTATATCCACCCTATATACGCAAGATTTACCAACCTCTGAACAAACACTACTCATACATACCAGGACACTGAACAGGAGTTAGACACTAACTCGAGGACTTGCACACAGGCCTTGTCCAAAAATCTTTTTCCTCTTTATGACACCAACTCTTACAATTGTTCTGATATCATTTTCCCAAATCTTAGATACAAGATTCCTTCATGATGTGAACTGATGTGTACGTAAGAGGTTAAGTCTACATAACAGGATATAGGGGCTCGAAAAAATACATATATGTATGGACTGATCAATATAGGTTCCCCATGAAAGAGGGATTGGGCTCATATTCAAAAGGGAACTTCGAAAGGCTGAATCATAATATAAATCCCAACTAACCACATTTGGATACTCCTTCTAGTGTCTATAATATCAATGCAAGAGTCCTCTCAGGATCTCCTGCTCCCAGCGTTGGCAATTTGCTAACAATCTCATATATTGGGCATAAACTGAACATTGTTCAGTGGGGACCCCTCTATATGACCAATCTAACCCTACCCACATCTCCTATTGATATATCTGTCAAACACCTTATAATGTTTTCTTGCTATACTCTTAAATCCAGCTATTGAAATCTGATATCCCAATAACTATACTGACACCAGGTAACCTCATCTTAGCATTCACTGAGATGCACACTATGTTTCAGCCCTGTTGGACCTACAGACCACCCACAATCAAAGTCTTAACTGATAGGAATAGGAATGGGGCTGAAATGTTTATCTGGGACAAGTGCCATAGGACTGAACACAAGTTCCATCTAAACACGAGAGTTTATGATAGACTGGTATACCACTGTTACACGTCCTGCAGGATTTTGCCTACCCAGGCCAACCTACCATCTACTGTTATGCCTCTATTACCTGTAGGTTCTGATACCAACACCAGTGTACTCTACTATAGCATAGGTTTTTGTACAACCTACTTGTTCAGGATGTGAATTGTAGATTAACAAGGAGGCTGATACTTGACAGGCCTGTAGGTAAAATCCAGGCATGTGACTCTTGAGTGTGATCCTCTATACTGATCCATCTGAACCTAAATGGTACTCCAGTGGTGGTAAACCCTCTGGTTGCAATGACTAAACTAATGGGTACTCCTGTACCTCTCTGGGTTGAGATCCCAGATATTTCGATGTTCTGCATTATTAGCTAACTAATTCCCATCCATAGGTACCAGTCCTTCATAGCTTGATATCCTGAATGATTTAGGAGGCTTGCAACCAGAACAACCCTTCCTAGGTTACACCAATCCATCATATAGTTCAGTAGTAGCCCCTAGGAAGTCTAACCTATTGACTAATCTAGGACTTTATTAGTGTCTATGCCTATGGTCATTTACTATAGTCAATCAGTTGATGTGTACCACTCTCCCCCATGTGGTCCTTCTCAGAACCATACTATAACCTGAGTGTAATGGGGTATACCTACTGTTCTCAGTCTGGCCCAGGATACCAATGTAGGTATTCTCCATGCCCAGGCTACCCTGGATTCATTGGACCATCCTATAATTTGGTGGATATTCCTTATTTGGTTTCATGGATTTGAGTAATGCTCTAATGGCACAGGGTCATTGGCAGATGGTACAGGGTGTATCCTATTCTAGTTTACGTTTGATGCATAGCTCCTACAGATAACAGGACAAGCCTTACCTAAATGTCCTTGGCATGAGAACAACCCATCTCATCCTATACTTTCTCCTATTGGTCCTTAACCCCATACAGGAGACTACATTGTTCTGTAAAGTATCTGCACTCGTGACATGTGATGACCTGGTTGTCAGGATTTTCTTCTTTCTGACCTTGCCTTCCTATCAAGAATAAATGCAAATACCTAGGCTACTACTTAGCAGAAACAAAATCCATTAACAAAACTAAAACTAAAATCGGACATTTGATTTGAGGGATGAAGGATTACTTGCTTAAGGAGTTCGAATGCTCCCAGATGCTAGAGGTTGTCCTCGACTCCAGAAAGAGCAGAGGCGGCAGAAATTAGGGTTCGATTTTGAGGGAAGGAGGTTGGCTGAACAATCCCCCATATACACTCGTGCTGATCTCCTGGAGAGAATCGGAAGATTGGATTTGATCTCATCTAAATTTGATGAGAGTTATCATGAATTCAATTTAAATTCAAAGGCATGGGGTTCGGCTATAAAGAAGATTTGAATTAAGCTGCTTTGCACTTTAGTCCCTAAATTTCCTTTATTATCCAGTTGGACCTTCCATTGGTATTTTAAATAAAATAAAGTATAAACATAACAATAACTTGAGACAAGAAAAGATGGGTTTAATAAATTCGAAAAAAAATTTGGTTAAGGGGTTGACAGCAAGTGATCATCCTTGGAGCGACTTTTTACGACGATGTCGTCAACGTAACACTCCACTGTCTTGCGCAAGTGATCTCTGAAGATGACGCTCATAGCACGTTGATATGTAGCACCGGCGTTCGTTATGCCGAAGGGCATGACTGTATAACAATAAACGCCGATCGATGTTCGAAATGACGTATTCTTCTCATTATTAGAAGATATTTTGATTTGATTATATCCTGGAAAGCCATCCATAAAGGACATGCACTCGAAGCCACACGTATTATCGATCATTATGTCAGTGATGGGAAGAGGGAATTCATCCTTAGGACATGCCATATTTAGATTGCGGAAGTTGATGTAGATTCGGATTTTTTTATTCTTTTTGACGACTGGTACTATATTAGCTATCCAGTCAGGGGGCTGCTCCTCGCGGATAAAACTGCTAGCTATAAGCATGTTTACTTCTGCTTCAATGGAGTTCATAATGTCTGGATGGAACCGTCGTTGCTGTTGTTTGACTGGTTTTGCGTCCGGATGAATGTTGAGCTTATGAAGTGTAATCTTGGGGTTTAGTCCTGGCATGTCTTCATATCTCCAAGCGAAAACGTCGATATACTCTCTGATGAGTTGCAACAATGACTCCCGCTCGCCGTCTGTCAGGCTTTTACTGACGAAGATTAGCTTTGGAGAGAATTTGTTGCCGAGGACGACTTGCATGACTTCGTCTTCAGTGGGAGGGTTCCTTTGTTCAAAGTGCTTCTCCTATTGTGCATCAAGTTGTTGGGCCCATGGCTCCAATTCAAGAGGTTCAAGTAGATCTTCGTCGTCCTCTTCAATGTCAGCGGATGTCATGTTAACAGATAATGTCTGTCTGAATATATCTCCAATGCTGTCATCAAAATCGTATGTTGACAATTCGGATGAGTGAGAATGCCATTCACATTCCTCATCGGAGCTCTCGGGCGTTATTGCTGGTGTAACATAACCGAGACCGTGTCTGGACCTGCTGTAATAATCCTGAGGTTTCCCGGCCGGGGCTGACATCTGCAGAGGTGCTCGTCGACCGTTGTCGTAATTAAGACCTGGAGTAGCATCTATGTCGTACCCTGCTTTTGTATGAAGTACTTGTCTTGAGGACTATACAGGTAGAGTGGTAATCTTCCAACATCGGGTTTGAGATCGAACTCTTGTAGCATGAAAGGTTGAGGACCTTCTTTTCGACCGAAGATGATCGTGTGATCCCCTTTCCTTCTGCCTGGGACTAAGAAGTAGGCACCTCTAATGGGAGTAAGTTGGTTTGCGGTATAGACAGTTGTCACCTGTGTATGCAGGTTAATGTCCAGACCGTGTCCCTCAACATACATCAGATTAAGCTTATGACACTCAGAATAGTTCAACGGCAACCTCTTATTGATGAAATAAGAAATCTTGTCTACAGGGATTACATCATTAGGAGAGGGACTATCCACCTGTGCAACCAGATACTTTGCGAGTTCAGCATCCTCTTCAGCTACCCCCTACGAGACCGGAGGTTGGGATGTTGTCTTAGGCAGCTTGACCACCAAGGGTTCTGCTTGTGGCACTGGCTTGCCTGAGGGCCTCGGATCAATACTTGGTTGCCGGCTCGTCTTGGAAAGATGGATAACCATCGGCTCGGCAGAGGACTTCGTGTCTTCCGATTGCTTTGACTGGATCTTGGCAATCGGATCACCATCGGCTCCACAGAGGACCTCGCATCTTTCGGTCGCCTTTGATTGGATTTCGGCAATCTGATCACCATCGGCCCTATGACGGGTCTTGCTTCTAGCTGGACCTTGGGAGTCGGATGACTATTGGTTCCAACTTCGTAGTTGGGACGGAAAAATCGGGCACCTCTTTATGTAAAGTTGCGACAAGGGGTGCGACTTTGCCCGATTTACGGGCCTGGAGATGAATTTTCAAAAGTTCCTCTGACCCTGTTATGGCCTCCAATTCGTCAGTTATGAGCTTCTTGGATTCTTCATAAAGACAAGCCTCCGAAGAGTTATAAGACTCAACCCTTTGAAGGGATCGATATCGACGAATTTTGTCTTCACGAAGCCGTGCTTACTGACATACTTGAAGAACTAGTGGAGTGTGGATGGTATGATCATATAATTATGTATCTACGGATGCCCCAAGAGGATATTGTAGGACGTATCTGCGTCTATGACATTGTAGGTAACCTCCGTCTTCAGTCGCCGATCTGACATTTCAATCGGATCTTTCCTAGGGGATAGCTCATTCCCGAGTTGAAACCGCTAATGGCAGTGTTGGTCACCGCTAGCCGATGTATAGGGATACCGAGGACTTGAAGCAAGCTTTTCGGGATGATGCTTATCGATGATCCAGGATCAATGTGCATCCGATCCACCTTGATATCGCCTATGTATCCAGTGTAGTACAAGGGGCGATCATGCAAGTTGGTCTTGATTAACATGTCCTGTGGGGTGAATACGATGTTGGGCATCACGTCTTCCCTGGAGATCTGTCGATGAGTCCTCTCCTGTAGGCTTGACCTGGACTAGGTAGGCATCAGCATTCTGGAGCTTCGCTCAATGCGATACGAAGATCCTTGGAGAGCCTTAGGAGGTCGAATAACGACAACTTTGTCGGCGTATTAGCCAGTTGTGCTAATATGTCAAAGTTGTAAGGTCTCTCCAGTCCCTAAGGTGCATCCTTATGAAGCGTCCTGTCGAAGCAGGTTTCCTTCGGCATGGACCTGTCCGCCGGTGGAGGCTGAGGTGGCCCCGGAACATCAGTGGCATGCAGCGTTGCCAGCTGAAGGTCTTCGAATAAACTATCCAGAGTGGGCTGGACTTGTGCCCCAGACCGGGTAACAACGGTCGCCGTCTCCTCAGCTTCGACTAAAATTATATGGCAGGATCTGGACTTCTTGCCCTTCTTCTTGTTGGTTGGAGATGACACCGCCTGGGTAACTTCGGGTACTAAGTCTGGGTGCACCCATATAACCTCTCCTCGTGACGTGGTGAGAAATACCAAGCCAGTCGTCTGGTTCTAGACGGGAGGAAGATTAGTAACCTCCATCATTGCCCGGGGGATCGGTATTACCCCGTCTTGATTACTTGTTGGAGAAAAGTCACCGAACTTAATTGATACCATGTTTACTGCCGCGGTAACCTCTTCAAAATCTAGCGACAGAGCTTTGGAGTCGATAAGACTCTGGATATATCTCTTTAATTGAAAGCATCATGAGTAGAATGATGAACATAGCGATGGAAGTAGCAATACTTTTGGTCCTCCATCTCCACCGCTCGAGGCTCGCGCCTTGGTGGATGGAGTTGAATTATGTCCCCTTGCAAGAGCATGTCGAAGATAGGCTTGACATGACTATCTTCGAATGAGTAATTCACCTTGGGCCACTGAGCTTCTGCCTGCTTTTGTTCAGGCTTCTTGGTCGTACCAGCAACTATGGCCTGTTTGCCTTTATTGTCCCGGTTATTAGAGGCGCCGCCACCGTTGTTGTTATTGGGGGTTGTATCAGGACGTTTGTCTTTGTCCTTTCCATCCGGGATGTGTAATCCCAACTGTCGAGCCTTCTTTAACTTTGCTTTCGCATTGGTGGCACTTATGATGAAGGTCATCCAATTCCTAAACTGATCTTCGCCCATCAAGAGGCTGATCGCGGGAAGCAACTTCTTTTGGCAAATTTCAGTCAAGGAGCTTTCGGGATTGCCTTGGGGCAATCTTATTATGGTTTGGCGGAACCACTCGATATGGTTCCTTGTTAGCTCCCTCTTCCCCTGAACGACGTCTATGAGAGGCGACATTGTCACATCATGCCCTACTTTGTAGAATCTCTCTAGGAACATGTGCTTGAAGCCGTCAAAAGAATGGATGCAGTTGTCCGGAAGGTTACGGTACCAGTCGAACGCGATCCCCTCCAATGCTTTGATGAATAATCGTGTGAGGATGGCATCGCTATATGGCAAGTGGTCGGTTGTGACCTTGAAATAAGTCATGTACCGACTAGCAGAGGTCTTCCCGTCATACGAAATGATATGAAACATTTTGTACCATGGCAGAAAAGGAACGTCTCTCCATGCAATAGGATACGGCTGCCGTATTCTGAGGTCCCGGGAGGAGTCTAGGGCATTGAACATTGCTCGAAGCTCCTGTACTTCCCTCATTGCCTCCCTGGCTTCGTCTATAGCTGAAGGAGTGGATGCTCCTAGAGGATTGTCACCCAAAGGAGGAGCGGTCGTGTTGGAGTCCGCATTGACTATGGGTCCCAAGCTTGCATGTCCAGGCGTTCTTGCTGGTTGAGTCGGCAAGGCAGCTTTGATTTTGTCTACTGACTTGACCAAGGACAGGAGCATGGCTTTGAGTACTTCTAGTCGTTATCGATCAGTGGACCCTTCATGATAATCGCCGGCCATAAAGACTGTTCGTACATGGGTAGACGTGGAAGGGACCGTAGAAGAGGTGCTCTCCGTATCGTACCCTCGTACCAAGAAATCGTCGAAAAATGTCGGAATGTCTTCCTCCTCGGATTCAGAAGGGGTGCCACCCCTGCGCAGGAAGCTGCATCGTCTTGGAAAAGGCAGTCATCCTCGGGGACGTCGAAGTCCGTTCTATAATTCCAGTGGATCGCCACCCCCTGTGTATGCTCTTGGAACACCAGGTTGTCGCATACATTGAGAGGACTCATGGAGGTCGAGGATGCACCCCCAGGTGTTGGAAGCTTCTTTCTGGATCGAGTGCCTAGGTAGACACCTCCTGTGGCTGTCGATGGCAACCCTCCAGATGAGAATTTCCTTATAGTGTCGGTTGAGATTGTCGGGCTGGAAGAGCCTGTCTTCTTTCCTCCCTTGCCGGGAAGAACCTTTCGAATTGAATTACAGCTGGCGAAAGGAAATTCCTCGTCTCCCGAAATTTGTACATGTTCCTCAAATTGTTGTCAGACAGGTGCTGGCTGATGCAGTCGTTGGAAAATAGACTGTCGTTCTTTAGGTGCTGCCGACTTGTCACAGCAGCAGTTGATGATGACTTGGGTGCAACGATGTCCCGAAAAGGGCTCATCACATGCCAAGGTTGCTTCTTTCTCCTTGCGTTTGTGAGTAATCACCTCTCACAAGTCGATAGCAGACTGATCTACATTTGTATCTAATTTGTGAGCTCGGGTATCCCGAGCACACGGGTACGTAGGTATCATGTTTGCTCCCTGATCCGAGGCTAGTAAAAGCACTTGCTTTCGATCGTTGGAGGAAGACATTTGAGACCCACCATATCCGTTAGCCCTGGGGGACTGGATGTGGGTGGTTCTGTATAACTTTACATCAGGAGCCCGTTATAACAGTTAACGGTGCCCGCTGATGGTCAGCAGCTTGGACAGTTAACTGGACTTATTGGGCTCGTACTGCCCTAGACTTCTTTGACATAACACCCGAAGGCACATAGTAAGAAGAGTCTAGATTAGAACATTCCACATTCTCAATGGGCCGTATGGCGTTGGGCCCAAATGAGAGACGGTCAAATACAGAGCTTCTGACAGGGCCACATGAGGTAGCCTATCTGCGGCCAGGATTGGCTGCCGCATGGGCCATCTGTCTGCGGCCAGAGTTGGCTGTCGCATGGGCCATCTATCTGCGGCCAGAGTTGGCTTCCCCATGGGCTATCTGCCTATGGCCAGAGTTGGCTGCCGCATAGGCAGACTATCCATTTCTCCTATACGGCCTCTTCTTCGTCCGCATGGATTTCCCTTGTGTCCCCAAAAGCTCAGCATTATTGTGTTTTCCTTTGATGGATTTGGGGACAGTAGGGTTCTCTGCTGTCGGAAGCAAGGCCACAAAAAAGCTTTTATCACCATCTTAGGCCACAAAAGGAGCTTCTTCGAGAACCTGGCGAGGGGCAACAGTTTTGTGCTTCGACGTCCTACGGGTTCACTTCGGGTTGGCTCGCTTCTGTGACGGGCTGGCGCTCCCTTCAGAGAGCATTACTTCGAATGCTTGTTGGTCAAAATGAACCACAAGTATTTGCTGCATAGAGCCGAGCTTGGATGCGTCGGATTGCGTCACCAACTTCTCATCATAGGAGAAGTCCCCAGCAGATTCGCCATCGTATTTGCCATTAAATATCAAGAACAAAAATTACAGAGGAATTGAAATTGATTGCAAACTCGCTTGTACAAAAAAAAGCCTAGAAAGAAATCCTAGGAAACAATCTAAGTACAATTGTTTAGTTTTTGATTCTGGGCGATGACGATAGATGCTCGAGAAAGTGTAGCAACTCTGCCTTACTCCTTGGACTATCGGACATAGTCTTTGCTCTTGAAAAAATTTGCCAGCCTTTGATTGCCAACCTTTAGCATGGGTGTGGTACCCTGCTATTTATAGTGATCCCTGTAATAGCAAATTTTGGTCCACATAAAGGGCCACGTGGCTACGTGTCTGTCACAGCACACAAAGGCTCGATCTTAGGCTGCCAGCTGGTGGGGGATGTAGAGATTTTGTTGTAGCGAATCTGGGTGGTTGAGACTTGGTCAAATTGCCATTTGTCCCTTCCACAAAGTAGGGACTGACTCATTTTGGCCACATAGTGGCTTTAGGGGCCTTGCTTCTGCGGCTCGGCTCCGCTTGGCCGCATGAGAACTTTGAGTGCATTGCTTCTGTGGCTGGGCTCACTTGGCCGCATGAGATCTTTGAGAACCTTTCCTCTGCGACACGAGTCCTCTTAGCCGCATGGGGTCTTCGAGAGCCTCACTTCTGCGGATTGAGTTGTCATAGCCGTATGAGGTCTCCAGGGGCACTGCTTCTACGGCTTAGTTTCACTTGGCCGCATGGGGTCGGGGTGTACTTTTTTTGCGGCTTAGTTTTTCTTGGCCGCATGGAGTCTTTATTGCTTCTGCGGCTTAGTTTTTCTTGGCCGAATGGAATCTTCATGAGCACTGCTTCTGCGGCTTAGTTTTGCTTGGCCGTACAGAATGATGATCCGTATAAACTCCATCTTTTCCATGCTTCTACAGAGGGGTCCCAGTTTTATGATTTTTTGAGAGTGATGATGGACTCCCAAAGAGAGCAGACCGCCCTCATGAGACAGAGCATTGAGAATGATCACCAAGTCGCTCTAGCCGCCGTGGACAGAGTGACTACTGCCCAGTAGCAGCAGCCACCCCTACCACACCCTCAGCCTACCCAGCCCAAGCCAGGCTCCATCCTAGACTTCAAAAAGCTTGGACCCCATGACTTCTATGGCATCAAGGGCATCATATATGCCGATGAGTGGTTAGATGATATGGAGAGACTCTTGTGTTTTTCGGCTTCCTAATGATCTGAAGATAGAAGTCGTAGGCCTTCAGCTCCATGACATGGCGAGCACCTGGTTTAGGAATGACCCTAAGCTTGTATTGATAGGCCTTACATGGGAGAGGTTCCGAGAGTTGTTCCAGCAAAGATTCTTTCCTCCAGCAGCTAGAGAGATTCTAGAGCACCAGTTAAAGAATTTGGAGAATGGGAACCGGATAGTCGAGAAATATGCTGCTGAGTTCAACCGACAAAGCCGATTTGCAAGCTATATCGTCCAGGACTCTGAGATTCGGGCTAGGAGTTTCTGCTATGGATTAACCCAGGAACTTTGTGCCTATATCATTGTTATTGGCGCGCAGACCTATGCAGATATTCTGACTATAGTCCAGGGGTTGAAGGTCAACTTAGGCCTTTGGCCGAAGAGAGATAAAAGACCTTTGGAGGCAGTAGCACTGGTGGATATGCCAAGCATCCACACATTCTACCAGGATCTCTTTAGCAGTAGTATCAGCCTCCTGTTCCAGCACTAGAGCCGCAGTAGCAGAGAGCAGTCCGAGTTATTGACACATGTGCCTTCTGTAATAGGCTATGCCACCATGCTAATATCTGTAGAAAGAAGTTAGGATACTGCTTATCTTGTAGATCTCCCACTCATCAGGTGATAGACTGTCCTAAAGCCTTTACCCGTTCGAGGCCAGCTCAGCAGGGACGGGCCTTCGTGATGACAGCTGAGGGGACTGCGGCGACTACCGACAGGATTCTAGGTTATTTCTTATATTGTTTCTCTAAAGTTTTAATTAGACTAGTTTTTGGTCTTGAAAGCATTAAAGTTAGAAAATATTAGAATAGTGCTTGATGCTTCCATACGTTCCCGCTTCGGAGTAATATTGAAGTCCCTAATTAGATGAAGATCACTCAAGACTTAAAGACAAGATTTAAGGTGTGAAGACAATCAGTGTAGGAGAAGAAGACAGTGGAACGTAACTCGCAATATGAACTTCCTTTTTAGTGTTCTTTAGTACCTAGACTTCCCAGTTAGATATTTGTTTCTACCTAAAATCTCCTTGCTATCCTTTTTGAGATTTTCTTGATAACTAAAAATCATTGTGTGTTGAGATTTGAAATCTTTTGTTTTCTACCACGACTCCTAAAATTTCGAGGACAAAATTTTTCTAAGGAGGGTAGACTTATAACCCGTACTTTTCAACTTTAATAAATTTCTATCTGTTACTATTGGAATTATTTATCTATATTTTTAGAATAGTATTCATTCAATTAAATTTTATGTATTAGTGTCACGCCCCAGAACAAAAATATTGGAGAGCGGAGGATAGACACAGCCAGCTACGTATATTAAAGTGTAATCCACCTCGATATACGGTCACGGCTGTCTAGATGTATGTGGGTTTATTTACAAGCCATCAGTCTCTTATGGTCAAGAACAAGCCTAGTGTCTCAATCTCAAGCAAGTAAGTACATGTCACAAGATGGTAGATCATCAGACATACAAGGTAAGGCGTCCCAAATATTACATATTCAGATGACCATAAAGCTAGTCATACAAAATACGAAGACTAGCAAGAGTTTCAGTCATACATGATCAACCCTAGGATTTGTCAATCATGTTACAGCCCTTAGGCAGACAGGAATATAAATTCAGCACGAGCTAACACTTGCTCGGCGGCTAAATGCCTCAAAAGAATAATTTACAATAGAGTATGAGAGCAAAATAAAACCCATTCGTTGCCAGGGTTGCGTCTAGTATTCACCATCTGGCTGGAAGGCTGGAAGATCCTCGGGAGCTACTCCGAAATCTGGCCATACAAAACCAGCTGGGTCAGACTCCAGAAAGAGCAAGTGCCACAAGGGAGGCTTCACTTAAGAACTAAAACTAGCATATAAGCACATGATACATAAAGGATAACAAAAAACATGAGTTAGAGAAAATAGGGTGATAAACGATAAGATAACTAAAGGACTATTCCAGAAACCAAGTTACAACCCGTAAACCAAACAATGACCAAGGTTGTAACCCTTTACCTGAACAGAACTTAGTCTCTAACCAATTATCGAATAAGTAAAGCATAACAGTAACAGGATAAAGTAACCATGTACTGGCCTTGTCTAGGCAAGACTAGACTAGACTCCATCCATCAATTACGGCCAAGCAATGAGTACGGCTTGATACTTTAACTAACTAGGGTTATCACAAGCCTAGTTACTAACAAGATGCATTGAGATGTTCCAACAGCCACAAGCCCTGCAGACTTAATCCAGGTTATCCAGTTGCAAGTTGAGAGAGTTGGATTAGGTGACTTGGGGGTGCAATACATGACAGTGTGGTGGAAATGTGCCCTACTCGACGGCAGGCTACAAGTCTAATTAAAGCGCCCAGATAACGGACTGCCTGTAGCTGGAAAATTTCTTCATGGACTACTTGATCAATCTAGTCATTATCCTAGTCAGCTTCAGTATGAATCCCTGACCGTGGTAACCAGGAATCCATGTCCTAGACATGATGTAAGACGAGACATATAGCTTATACAAGCACAAATACACACGGTGTCAAGATAAGAGTTACTTAGCAAGTCAAGATAACCGTCGCAACAGCATATCAAGATTATCATGTTAGGTTACTTATCAAGTCAAGAGTGCGTCACAACGGACCACCATCAAAAATTATCATGTCAAGTTACTTGTCAAGAGTGCACCACGATGGGACACTATCAAGAATTATCATGTTACTTGTTTAGAATGCGCCTTAACAGGCCACTATCGTGTTCTATCCTTACATTATCATGAATGAGAGAAACTTGCATAAAATAGCTAGTAACATATTCTTGAAGCCAAGAAAAAGATTTATAACTTTCATGTTGGGAGTTGGGAGAAAGTTTGGCCATAAATCAGCCAAATAGGGCATAAAACATTCAAAATAGGCACTATACGGCCAGGAACTATGCATCTATGCGAACTGGTACTATGTGGCCAAGCATCATGCATCCATGCGAACTGGTACTATACGGCCAGGAACTATGCATCTATGCGGACTGGCACTATGCGGCTAGGCACTACGCATCTATGCGGACTGGTACTATACGATCAGGCACTATGCATACATGCGGATTGGCACTATGCGGCCAGGCACTATACAGCTATGCGACCAACACTATGCAGCTATGCGGCCAGTACTATACATCTATGTGGACTGGCACTATGCGGCCAGGCACTATGCGGCCAGGCACTATGCATCTATATGGACTAGCACTATGCGGCCAGGCACTATGTATCTATGTATACTGGTACTATGCGGCCAGGCACTATGCATCCATGCGAACTGACACTATGCATCCATGCAGACTGACACTATGCGGCCAGGTACTATGCACCTATACGGACTAGTACTATGCGGCCAGGCACTATGCATCTATGGGGACTAGCAATATGCATCCATGCAGACTGGCACTATACATCCATACGAACTGGCACTATGCAACTATGCGGCCAGTACTATGCATCTATTCAGACTGGTACTATTCATCGTCCCTGCCAGAATAAGGATAGATGAACATAGAAGATGTCCAAATCTTACTTGGCCATAACTTTCTCAAAACAAGTCGAAATCTAACTTTTCAAAGTTCCATTTTGAGTAAAATTGAATTCTCTACAACATAGAATAATCTAAACTTGAAAACAATGAAGTTTGGTAAATCAAAACCCAAAAAAAACCGAAAAGACTACAAACTTATATCTACAAAAATCAATCCGTCCAAACCGAAAACTCTAAGTTCTAAAGATGCTTAGAATCATGTAGAGAAGAAGATAGAACAATAAAATGGAAGATCCATCAAGAAGCAAGTTGCACTTGTCTAAGCTCCCTAGGTTGGTGGAAGAGTAATGGAGGAAGAAGAAGAAGTAATAAATGGAAGTAATGAAGAGATAAAAAGGGGGTGGTTGGGTTTTATAAAGAGAGGGGATGGTTCAACATGTTGAACCAACCATCAAAATAAAGCAAACCAAGCCATCCAAAGCAAGTCAAGTTGGACCAACCCAACCTGAGGTCAACCCTAGTCAAGATACATCTAGGCAAGCAATAAATAAATAAGGAAATACAATAAATAAAATATGGGTCAAAATTCGTATACGTATACTGGAATACGTATAACAGAAAATGGGAGTGACAACTCTACCCACCTTAAAAGAATTATGTCCTCAGAATTTAATCAAGAGGCTATAGATGTCGGGGCAAACCATACTAAAGCACAAGCAATCTACGACTAACAGTCAATCAAACAATCATTCATGCAAGCAAGGAATTAAAAGCATAAGACATAAGGAAGACATTATACCTTATGAGTCAAACAGGTGTGGATATTGTAATGACCCGCTCCGCCCTAGCGGAACGCCGATTCAAACGGCAAGTACAACGACTCAAACGAGCCGTCGACCCGAAGAGTTGGCATCGACCAGATGAAGAATCGATGCAAGGCTTACATTGGCCAGTCAAAGAAGAATCCAGACTTAGACTATCAAAGGCGCGCTCGGAGTATCGTTCGGCCGATGCGAACATCGCTAAGGTGGGTGACTCCGATGAACCCGTCTTTGCTTAGCCTAGACACATAACAATATGGACACTATCATGAGAATCGCTAGGCGATAACCCCGTGCATGCTAATAAAGGACTCAATACACCTAGCTAAGTGAATAATCCCATCTTGTATGCTTGTATAGAATATGGAAAAGAACATGAAAAATGTGAGATCTCTCGCACCACGTTCTACGCTCGTGCTAAGGCACAAGCTTACGTTTATGTTCCTTATGCGGCCAACAATAAAATAATGAATGGGTTACAACAAAGAAAACGGAAGGCTATCAACATAGTCGTTCCGAGTAGAGTATAGCAACATTGAAAGACTATGGGACCGAAGGGTCGCCAAGGCGACTCCCGCACGGGGAGTTGTATAATGTAAGAATGAAAGAATGAATGAATATGTGAATGAATGAATCAACGAATGAATGAATGAATAAGTGAAAGAAGGAAAGAAAGGAAAGAATAAATGAAAGATAAGAAAGGAAAGAATGGTTAGCGACAGGTATGACGGGCACGTGCAACGGGGCTCGCTACCCGTGCTACACGGACGCCAACCTGGTCGATAACGCATTATGGCTAAGGGTTAGCCTATGGCTCAAAGACAGCCATTAAGTTAAAATGACAATAAAATATGAAATGGTCGTGGACGGCTCGTGCACGAGCGAAAAAGAATTCCAAGGGCAATGAACGACGTTTTCGTGGCCGGCCTAGGCGGAATCATGGCCTACGGGCGGACAGAATGTGCGGGCTTGGGCACATAACCAAACGTAGGACCGGTTATTCAATAGTCTATCAAGGTGTACCAGCCATCACGCTTGATAGATGAGAATGCCACAGGGGAAAATGTCCAAAATGGCTGACATGCAAGCGACCGATGCATATAGATTTAAGTGAGCTTTGCTGGTGGCAATCCACGTGCAAGTCTTTGCATTGCAATCAAAGTAGTCTAAGTTAACTGAAAAAAATGCCCTCTGAACAGACATTGAATGTAACACACAAATGACCAAAAGTACATCATGCAAAGGAGTTAGAAAACTCGCCTACGACGCGCTAGGACCCGAGGCAGGAACACGCCCTTGGCACTAAATGTTTACGTGAATCATGTTAAGTTAAAATATATGAATTGTTGACTAACTTGGTTTACATTGAACAGGGAAGGCCTGACGGTAAGTATGGGTAAGTTATGTATGTATTTTCATACGACACTTGAATTCAGCAACACGAGATAGGTCATGATAAGTGCCATGAAATTGACCCTAAGGCAAGATTAGAAAGACAATGAATGATAGAGATGCACAAAAGTAAATGGAACGTGTTTGGTAATGATAGCATTGTGGGCGAGCTAGCCTCCCCACCAGTGCATAACAATGTACTGATAACTCCACAGTCTGCTTGCAGGAAGCAGGAAACGTCGGCGGGTGCGGAGCTTCCCTCGAACGTGCTAAGGTGCGGAGCTATCTCTCGAGCCTTGGAGCATTGCAAGGAGCTGGAGCACCATATACAGGACATAATGTATCGGAACATCGCCATGAATCATTCTATGTTGTAAGCCACTTGGCACGCCTTTTATGTTTCAAAGAGAGAGCTTGAGCAAATTGTAATATCGGCCTAGCGCCGCTTGTAAACTTCTTGAAAATCAATAAAGAGTTTGAATTCACTTTAATTTTGTGTTCGTTTACTTTCCGCTGCAAATGGGGACACTCTGTGCGACTCTGTGGCCTAGCTCAAATCGGCCGTTTCTGGACTTGGCCTTGCACGGGCGCAACCTAGGCCCGTGCGGCATCATGCCTTAGCGAGGACGATCGCTCCTACGAGAGCGGGGCGTGACAGATTGGTATCAGAGCACGGCTTCACGTCCTTGGACTTCGTTTCGATTTTTTCAGTTCTGAAAGCTCGGTTTTGAAACAAAAGAAGTGTACGCTCTCTCTCGTTGTGCCTTGGGATGTTCCATACAATAAGTCTAATATTTTCAAAAGCTCGTACAAGTGCTCGGTCGAACAGGATTGCTAGACGAAGGCCTTTGTGCCGAACCACGACGTACTTGAATCGGAAGGAACCGATGCTAAGAGTTAGCAAAATGCAAGACGTGCTTGAATAACCTTACGCTGACAATAGCGAACGAGTACACGAGACCGAAGTATAGTTCGAACGGGATGGTTATGCAGGCAGCCTTTTGGCTAAGTTGTGCCGAGTATCGCGCAACTAGACTTTATGGTGCAAACGAGTTGTGAGCGAGATTGACTATCGCTTGGACGAGAATAAGAGAGACTTAGAACGTATGTTGATAGAGACGCTACTTGATCGGCGCTAAAGTGAACATGGGGAAATGGTTCTTAGATTTTGAAGAATGAGCGAACGCGCAATTGGACATGTCGATTGGGAGTCGAATAACCTTTTGAGGATTTATAGAATGACTTGACTCCGAGTGGTGTATGTGATAGCTTCGAAGAAGGGAAAGAGCGAGTGTCGATGACTAATCGAGTGGCTCGAACCCTGAGTGGTGTATGGACGTTATAGGAAATTGTTCGAGCGAGACTAAAGGATTTACGGATAGAACGAGTAAGTCGGCGAGGCGATGCGATCGCGCAAACCCTTAGAATATGTCACGCTTAGTTGGTCGTGACTTCAAATGTCCCGAACGAGATGTCGTTCGGACAACTTGTCAATAGGCAACGCAAGCTAGAAAATGACTCGAAACGATGAATGAAAATGAATGGTCTTGATCGAGGAAACTTAGAGGATCGCGCGTACGATTTCGGATTGATTCAAAGGAAATGTGACTTGAGTTTAAAACAACGATCTTGAAATGAGCTTGAGGAAGAGGGACGGAACTTGATCTTGAATATCGAAGAATGGTGGTATATCCAGTTCGGACAATAGCATCAGTCGTACGACTCGAAATTGGTTGTAAAGGAAGATCGTCAGGTTACGCATATCGTCGATGGTATTGAGACATATCAAAGATCGATATGCGATAACTCGGGGGTACTCTGACTCGACGAATGACGATCGTGCAAATGTCATTGTTCCGTTGGATGCTATATTTAGGATGTTAAAGATGTGTCGAGGGAAAGATAGATTTAGCTCGAGGATTTTCTAATTGAACACATGACGGTCAGCCTATCGAATTGATTTAGCTTAGATGAAAATGTGAATGCTTGGATTTGCTTCGTTGACAACTACAACGTTGACATTCTTATCTTATGCGAGCACAACTCCAGCCTCGCACATGCGTCACGTCGGATTATGACGATCACTCCGCGTGAGCGCTGATATGGTGATTCATACAGCGGAAGTGATTGAACTTGGATGGCGTGGCAATCTGATTGCTTCGACTTGTGGTTTGACGCGAAGGTGGACTCGAGAATGAATTTGTGTGCTTGAAGAATTGAACTTGAGGATCGAGTAGGTCCAATTTGCGTATCGAGAATGGGTTAGTCTAAAACTCAAACAAGAGTTACGCTCCGATGAGAATGATTATTCCGCGGGAGCGTTGCATGGTGATTCATGAACCGCCGTGGATAATCGGACTCGCGTGAGATTGGGGCGTAATGTATTGTCGAGATGGATGACCTCGTGATCGAATACATGAATTGGTTAGAACTGGTGATTGAACGGAATTGAATATGTGCAACGTAAGTCTTGATGCGAATTAGGTGATCATTCTCGATGTTTAGAAATTTGAGTAAAATGAACTTGGGTAGAAACTCCCGTACAAGCGAACAAATGGTTTGACCATAGGAGTTGGGGCGAGCATCGCGCAATGACCTTGCACGACGAGCCACAGACCTGACGTGTAACTATGACCTTGTGAGCTGACCTAACGGATAGGCGGACGACCCTATGCCGAGTGATTGAACCTGTGCGATGGCATTTACAGCATCGTCTGGACGGACGATAGACTTTGGCAACAAGACTTAGAGTAGGACGGAGAACTGGGAGTGTGCGTGAACGACGACGAGATTGGCCCTAAACAAAGGGAATGATAGGGATGGATGATGCACAGTAAAGTTGGGATAACGAATTTAATCATTGATTGGAAGACGTACTCGATGACAATGTAATATTTGGTCTCGAATCGGATGGGAATTACTTAGACTTGGTCGGCTCCGCTAAAAAAAATTGTATTAATTTCGTAGACAAGAACGCTTGAGAAACGAATCGAATCATCTCGATGACCGAGATAAACGATAGTGAGATGCACACAAGTTCGGTTTTAAATCGAAGTTAGCAAAACGATCGACAAATCAAAACTATCACGAGTAGCTTGTCCGACTTCGCTAATCGCTAAGCTTGGTTGAAATGTACGTATTCGGAGGACGCCTTGAATATGTGCACGATCCAAACTCAGCGATATGATGAACTCGAATGCAGCTGCAAGTGGGTGTTGCGATGCGCATGAACAAATGAGTGAGTTTGCCTCAGCCTACGACTTTCATATTTGACGAATTACAATGCACCTCGTGTGATCATTTCAATCCTATGATACGTCGAAATAGCAACCAGTCGAAGAAACACGACAATTAAAAAGCGCCATCAACTCTGAAATGAATGAAAAGCCATTCAATAAAATCGACCAAACGTACACGACACGAAACTTGAAAAGGTACCGAGCATGGTTCGATGCCATCGAACGATAGAGCCGTTCAATAGAATTATCTATGAAACACGATGACACGATTTAAGGAAAGGTAGGATGACCTGCACTCAGGAAGTCTCGAGGACGAGACTTGTTTTGAGTGGTGTATGATGTAATGACCCGCTCCGCCCTAGCGGAACGCCGATTCAAACGGCAAGTGCAACGACTCAAACGAGCCGTCGACCCGAAGAGTTGGCATCGACCAGATGAAGAATCGATGCAAGGCTTACATTGGCCAGACAAAGATGAATCCAGACTTAGACTATCAAAGGCGCGCTCGGAGTATCGCTCGGCCGATGCGAACATCGCTAAGGTGGGTGGCTCCGATGAACCCGTCTTTGCTTAGCCTAGACACATAACAATACGGACACTATCACGAGAATCGCTAGGCGATAACCCCGTACATGCTAATAAAGGACTCAACGCACCTAGCTAAGGGAATAATCCCATCTTGTATGCTTGTATAGAATATGGAAAAGAACATGGAAAATGTGAGATCTCTCGCACCGCGGTCTACGCTCGTGCTAAGGCACAAGCTTACGTTTATGTTCCTTATGCGGCCAACAATGAAACAATGAATGGGTTACAACAAAGAAAACAGAAGGCTATCAACATAGTCGTTCCGAGTAGAGTATAGCAACATTGAAAGACTATGGGACCGAAGGGTCGCCAAGGCGACTCCCGCACGGGGAGTTGCATAATGTAAGAATGAAAGAATGAATGAATATGTGAATGAATGAATCAACGAATGAATGAATGAATAAGTTAAAGAAGGAAAGAAAAGAAAGAATAAATAAAAGATAAGAAAGGAAAGAATGGTTAGCGACAGGTGTGGCGGGCACGTGCAACGGGGCTCGCTACCCGTGCTGCACGGACGCCAACCTGGTCGATAACGCATTATGGCTAAGGGTTAGCCTATGGCTCAAAGACAGCCGTTAAGTTAAAATGACAATAAAATATGAAATGGTCGTGGATGGCTCGTGCACGAGCGAAAAAGGATTCCAAGGGCAACGAACGACGTTTTCGTGGCCGGCCTAGGCGGAATTATGGCCTACGGGCGGACAGAATGTGCGGGCTTGGGCACATAATCAAACGTAGGGCCGGTTATTCAATAGTCTATCAAGGTGTACCAGCCATCACGCTTGATAGATGAGAATGCCACAGGGGAAAATGTCCAAAATGGCTGACATGCCAGCGACCGATGCATATAGATTTAAGTGGGCTTTGCTGGTGGCAATCCACGTGCAAGTCCTTGCATTGAAATCAAAGTAGTCTAAGTTAACTGAATGAAATACCCTCTGAACAGACATTGAATGTAACACACAAATGACCAAAAGTACATCGTGCAAAGGAGTTAGAAAACTCGCCTACGACGCACTAGGACCCGAGGCAGGAACACGCCCTTGGCACTAAATGTTTACGTGAATCATGTTAAGTTGAAATATATGAATTGTCGACTAACTTGGTTTACATTGAACAGGGAAGGCCGGACGGTAAGTATGGGTAAGTTATGTATGTATTTCCATGCAATACTTGAATTCAGCAACACGAGATAGGTCATGATACGTGCAATAAAATAGACCCTAAGGCAAGATTAGAAAGACAATAAATGATAGAGATGCACAAAAGTAAATGGAACGTGTTTGGTAATGATAGCATTGTGGGCGAGCTTGCCTCCCCACCAGTGCATAACAATGTACTGATAACCCCACAGTCTGCTTGCAGAAAGCAGGAAACGTCGGCGGGTGCGGAGCTTCCCTCGAACGTGCTAAGGCGCGGAGCTATCTCTCGAGCCTTGGAGCGTTGCAAGGAGCTGGAGCACCATATACAGGACATAATGTATCGGAACATCGTCATGAATCATTCTATGTTGTAAGCCACTTGGCACTCCTTTTATGTTTCAGAGAGAGAGCTTGAGCGAATTGTAATATCGGCCTAGCGTCGCTTGTAAACTTCTTGAAAATCAATAAAGAGTTTGAATTCACTTCAATTTTGTGTTCGTTTACTTTCCGCTGCAAATGGGGACACTCTGTGCGACTCTGTGGCCTAGCTCAAATCGGTCATTTCTGGACTTGGCCTTGCACGGGCGCAACCTAGGCCCATGCGACATCACGCCTTAGCGAGGACGATCGCTCCTACGAGAGCGGGGCGTGACAGATATTACGAGCGAATATCTTACTTATGTTCCCACGTTGACTCACCTAAAGAGTGGTGACCCCAAGCAACACGGACTAAACTAATAGTCTTGTTCTTGAGTACCTTCTCTCTTCGGTCCAATATGGATACGGGCCTTTCCTCATACAAAAGGTTGGTACCAACAACCAATTTTGAATGATCAAGAATATGGCTCGGATCCGGGATATACTGTCGCAATTGGTATACATAGAACACATCATGTACCTCACGTAACGACGGCAAAGAGCGAGACGATAGGACACATCACCTACTCGCTCAAGAATATGAAACGGTCCTATATACCTAGGACTAAGCTTTTTCCATACGCCGAATTGAATGACGCCATGGGTAGGCGAGATCCTAAGGAACACGTGGTCGCCGACTGAAAACTCAAGGGGACGCCGATGAAAATTGGCCCAATGGCGCTGGCGATCTCGGACAACTCAAAAATGATCTCTGACTTGTCTAACTACCTCGATTGTCTGCGTAACCATCTCTGGACCAAGCATCTGCCTCTCACCTATATTATTTCAGGCTAACGGGATCTGCACTTCCTGCCATACAATGCTTCAAAGGATGCCATCTAGATACTGGCCTGGAAACTGTTGTTATAGGAGAACTCCACTAGGTACAGGTGATCTTCCCACGAACCACCGAAGTCCAGCGTACAAGATCGTAACATATCTTCAAGAGTCTGAATCGTGCGTTCTGACTGACTATCTTTCTGTGGATGATATGCTGAACTGAACTTGAGACGAGTCCCAAAACTCTCTTGAAGACTCTTCCAAAAGTTCGATATGAATATTGAATCTCTATCTAATATGATACTAACTGGCACTCCATGCAATCTGACAATCTGTCTGAGGAACATCTCTGCTAGCTGATCCATCGACTGACCAATTCTGAAGCAGAGAAAATGAGCTACCTTCGTGAGACGATCAACTATAACCCAGATAGCATCTCTTCCAGCTAGGGATTTAGGTAACCCAGTTACAAAATCCATGGTAATGTGCTCCTATTTCCATTATGAGATCGGTAAAGGTTGAAAAATTTCAGCTGGTCTCTGATGTTCATTCTTAACTTGTTGGCAAACTAAACAACGAGAGACAAACCGGGCTATCTCCCTTTTCATGCCATTCCACCAAAAATGCTGACGGATATCACGATACATCTTCATACCGCTAGGATGAATCGAATACTATGAACTGTGAGCTTCTGCTATGATCTCTTGTCTGATGTCGCTATTGGGTACACAAAGACGCCTACCATGTCGAAGTGTACCGTCCTTATGAATACATAACTTTGATCTCCGTCCTGCAAGATGGCATCAAACGGACCACCATCAAGAATTATTATGTCAAGTTAAGAGTGCGTCACAATGGACCACCATGGACCACCAAGAGTGCGTCACAATGGACCACCATCAAGAGTTATCATGTCAAGAGTGCGTCACAATGGACCACCATCAAGAATTATCATGTCAAGTTACTTGTCAAGAGTGCACCACGATGGGTCACTATCAAGAATTATCATGTTACTTGTTACTTATTACTTGTTACTTGTTAAAAGTACGCCTTAGCAGGCCACTATCGGATTCTATCCTTACATTATCATGATTGAGAGAAACTTACATAAAATAGCTAGTAATATATTCTTGCAGCTAAGAAAAAGATCTACAACTTTCATGTTGGAAGTTGGAAGAAATTTTGGCCACAAATCAGTCAAATAGGGCATAAAACAGCCAAAAATAGGCACTATGCGGCTAGGTACTATGCATCTATACGGACTGGCACTATGCGGCCAGGTACTATGCAGCGATGTGGACTGGCACTATGCGGCCAGGTACTATGTATCCATGCGGACTGGCACTATGCGACCAAGCACTATACATCTATGCGGACTGGCACTATGCGGTCAGGCACTATGCATCTTTGCGGCCAGGCACTATGCATCCATACGGACTGGCACTATGCGGCTAGGCACTATGCGGCTATGCGATCAGCACTATACAGCTATGCGGCGAGCACTATGCGGCCAGCACTATACATCCATGCGGACTGGAACTATACGGCCAGGCACTATGCATCTATGCGGACTGGCACTATGCGGTCAGGCACTATGCATCTATACGAATTTGTACTATACGGCCAGGCACTATGCATCCATGCGGACTGGCACTATGTATCCATACGGACTGGTACTATGCGGCCAGGTACTATACATCTATACGGACTAGCACTATGTGGCCATGCGCTATGCATCTATGCAGATTAGCACTATGCAGCTAGGCACTATACATCTATACGGACTGGCACTATGCATCTATGTAGACTGGTACTATGCAGCTATGCGGCCAGCACTATGCGGCCAGCACTATGCATCTATGCGGACTATGTAAGCCCAATTCCTAAATTTTTAATTTTTTTTATTTTATTTGTTTATGATTAATTTTATGGTCATTGTGAGTCATGCCAAAGCTTGTAGGTGGGCTATGACCATATTAAGGTCATATGACCTCTAGATAGCTTATATATGTATTATTTAGCTATTTTATATTTTTCTACAATTTTTTGATATTTTTAGGTATTTAATATTTAAGGTTTTATTATTTTTAAGGACTTTCAGGATTTACTATAAGGTCATACGAGGGTATTTCCAGACCAAATATTTTTATTTGGGCTCTAAATGACTAAAAATATTTTCTAGAATATTTTAGAAATTTTTTGAATTTTTTAGAATTTTTGAGAATTTTTGTATAATTAAAACATATAGAATTTATATTTTATAGGTTTTTAGAATTTACTGCGAGGTTACACGATGATATTTTATGTTAAAATATTTTATTTAAATTCTAGACACTTAGAAATATTTTCTAGAATTTTCTAGAATTTTTCTGGATTTTTCGGTAATTTATTTTGATTTATTTGGACTTAAAATATTTTTTAAATAATTTTTTGAATTAAATAAATACCCAGAAATCCACCCTGGGGGGCCCACCTGTCAGCGCCAGCTGCTACAGTGACCGCCTCTCTCTCTCTCCTATATATTATTATATTCGTCCACCCTAATTAAATTTCAGCAGCCTTTTGTGGGAGAACTCATCTAGGGTTTCCGAATTCCCGAAGCGATTTCCGCCAACCCCGACGTGCTTTTTGTGCGCCGTTTTTTTTGTTGGGAGAGTATTGAGGTATAGTTTCTGAATATGTAATTTATTTTCATAATTTCTTAATCTAAAGTTTTGGAAAATTCGTAGAGTGCTAGTTGTCCGAAACTTGACACGGTTTTGATGTTTTCGAGATTTCGGGAGAACCAGAAATCGAAATCACAAACCGTTTAAAGTTTCGGAAAGATAACACAGATCTCTATGACATATAATTTTTCTAGAAATTATTTCGTTCATCTAGTATTTTAGTTATTCTGTTGAACTCAGAATTGATCGGTTGATCACCGTTTTGGTCACGATTAGCCAAAACGGCGATATATTTTGACCAAAGCGTGATTTTACGGCACGGTTGACTCCAGTGCACTCATGGCACTGAAATCTACCAAGGTGCACTTTCAAAATCTAGATTTCATAATGTTTGACTAAATAGTCAATAGTACGCCTTAATTTGCGTGCCATGGTTTCCAAAATTGGAAACATTACTTTTGATGGCCAAACTTGTATGTTTAGATTATATTCAGATTATTATTAGATTAAATTAGGTTTTTAAGTAAATTATTCTAGAATTAATTATTATTAGATTAGTAACCCAACTAGCCACTATTCTATGAATTTAGAACTAGAACATTAGAATTGAGTTATAATTTTCGTGCACAGTTTATGGTGCGATATGTGTTATAGGTTGACAGCTTCTAGATCGACAAACTCCCTCATCCTCGACTTGTGACTACGGTTTGTGCAAGGATTGAGGCAAGTACAGTATTATATTTATGTTTTAGTTCATTATAACGTTTACTCTATAGTTTTCTTGTTTGATATCCCGTTGAGTCATTGCTTGATATTCCATTGAGACACGATTATGACACTGTAGTTATCGTATCCTTCTTAGTGTATCATTGACCGTTATTGTTTGTTAGAGAGTCGGGAGGGGAAATACTCGATAAATACGTGAACAAATCCAATTACCGTTACCGAATGATAGCTAAGTCATACACCCCCGTGTTTGAGTTAGCCGTACCAATTACTGAATGATAGCCATCTATGATGTACCGTATTAGCCCAGCCATTCTCGTATTAGAGGGTATTTCATACACACATAGTGGTTCCTATATTTTTCTTTATCTAGTCTACTATCGTGTTAAGTTCACATCTTGCCAGTTCATATCTTGTTAGATCACATCTTGCTAGTTTACTTTTTGCCACTTTATATCTCGTTAGTTCATATCTTGCTAGTGCTAGTTCATATCCTGATAGTTCTTATCTTGCTAGTTCTTTATATATTCTTTACCTTCATGGTTTTTCACTTGTCCTAACTTATTTTGGACTAACAATATTAATTGTAATATGGTTGTACTCTGCTCCTTTCCTGACTGGATCGTTGTTATAGGTGAGGTTGACGTATCTACTTTTGTGCTATGGACCATATGAGGGGGAGATACAGACTCGAAGGCCAAACCGTAGAAGACTAGTTAGATGTGTGGTAGTTTTCTATAATTGTAAAAGCTTACATTCTTCTTCAAATATAAAACTTCTATATTTTGTAAAGTTGATTTAGTTGTTGTGAATGAGCAGTTAGTATTTATGAGCACTTTATTTATTATGGGCTAAACAGCGTAATACCGTCGATACCGCGGTGTAGGCTGGACTTGGACACGTCTCGTATCCGAAAAATGGGTACGGATCGTGACAGACTGGCACTATTCATCGTCCCTGCCAGAACCAGGACAGATGAACATAGAAGATGTCCAAATCTTACTTGGCCATAACTTCCTCAAAACAAGTCGAAATCTAACTTTTCAAAGATCCATTTTGGGTAAAATCGAATTCTCTACAACATAGAACAATCAAAACTTGAAAATAATGAAGTTTGGTAGATCAAAACCCAAGAAAACCGAAAATGCTACAAACTTAGATCGACAAAAATCTATACGTCTAAACCGAAAACTCCAAGTTCTAAAGATGCTTAGAATCATGTAGAGAGGAAGATAGAACAATGAAATGGATCTATCATGAAGCAAGTTGCACTTGCCTAAGCTCTCTAGGTTGGTGGGAGAGTAATGGAAGAAGAAGAAGAAGTAATAAATGGAAGTAATGAAGAGAGAGAAAGGGGTGGTTGGGTTTTATAAAGAGAGGGGATGGTTCAACATGTTGAACCAACCATCAAAATAAACCAAACCATGCCATCCAAAGCAAGTCAAGTTGGACCAACCCAACCCAAGGTCGACCCTAGTCAAGATACATCAAGGCAAGCAATAAATAAATACGGAAACACAATAAATAGAATACGGGTCAAAATCCGTATACGTACACTGGAATACGTATAACGAAAAACGAGAGTGACAATTAGTCATAATTGGCTAAAGCCATAAAATCTTTTGGGCTAAAAGCCATAGTCCACATATCAAAACCATTAGCCAGGACCAAAAACCCTTGATCCAAAACCTAAAATTTCTATTTATTATATAGATAATTCTATTATATACATATACTGTTAGGACTTCACAACTTTGGGTTTATCCATAAAACTAGATAGGCTTTTAGTTAAAGCCATGGTTAGGAGCCCACAAGTTGGACCATCTATTTCCTTTAAGTCAGCAATTGATCGATTTATGCTTCTTCTCCTACTTCTTTAAAGTCGACCCACTGGTTTTCCCCTGCGGAATGACTACCCATCGTCTATGCGTCAGCAAGAGGAGACCCTCGAAGGATCCATTCAACCGACCTAGTCCACCCCATCCTAGCCGTCCATTCAACCGACTTACTCCGGCTAATACACCGCCGACCGATCGTAACGGCCGCCACTACCTCTTCCTTCTATAAATAGGATTTCAATCCTTTATATTCTTTATTCGATTCACCCACAACAAAGCCCTTCCCTGTTGGTGATCGATTTTCGTTCATCTTCTACCTTCCTCCACTTCTTTCCACAAAATCGTTCAACTCCAGCACCCATGGCCATGGCGAGATCGGAAATGGTATAGCTCACGGTGGAAACACAGCACCGGCGCTTTTTAGTGGATCAGTGAGGCTTCGGCTAGGCAAAGCCAGCGCACAGCGTCTTCTCCTGTGAACACTTGACGTCTTCTCCGACGATCTCATCAAAAGCATGGTCGATAACAAACAGCATTAGGTGAGTTAACATCTTCCTTCTTGTTTTAGTACATCAATCTGTGCTTGATAAATTCACTGATCGAATACTTTAATCTAGTCGACTAGCGCTGACGAGTTCTCAATGATCGGTGGTTGACTGATCGATCGAGGCGACGACTGTTCTCCTCGACAACGTCTTCATTCCTCCGACGACTCTTCTTTCCACCTCCGACCTTCCTTAACGAATCGTTCAAGCGATCGGTGAGATTCCGATCTAACTCCTTTCAACACCTTGAATTTGATCGGTTCCTGATGCATGACTCTCTGTTCTTCTAGGAAGTTGAGGATCAAATCCAAAGCAAGTCGATCAAGAACAGCCAGCAGTGATTAATCAGTAACCAATGGTCATTGATCTCTGATCATTGGTGATCAGTCTCGATAGGAAGGTTGGAAATGAATGCTGAGTATTTGACACGAAAATTGATCGCATACAATCGGTAAGTTTTTCGATCAATTGCAAAATTGTTGTTTGATTGATCAGGGGTTTCTCCTTGTTTATTTTCTTACAAATAATCATCGAAAAGTATATCGAGATCTCTAAACTAAATGATGTATGTTCTGCATTGAACGTATTTGTGGAATTGTCTCTAGGGAGTTCAGATCAGACAGATGCACGCCGTCGACTGTATCTGACACAAGCAGGCCCTTTGTCGACGCAGGTATACTCGTACATTGTTGCTTGATGATTCTAGAGAAGTTAGGTAGCAGGTTGAATGAATTGAGTGTTTAGCTTTGTTGGTTTTTGGGAATAGGACAGTATTAGAATGTCAAAAATTAATATTGAGAGGGAAGAACATTGGGTTCAAATTTTCAATGCTTAGGTTAGCATGAATCCAATTTGTTCTACAGTACAGGTTAAATCCATTTTGAGCAAAGCTTATCATTGGACCAAATCTAGTTTTCGACTGACCTTTATTTTGGATTGCCAATTGGGCTCTGGAGGCTTACTTTAACTGTTGATGGTTCTGTTGGTAAATGGGGATCAGAGTACAAGCTAAGGTTATCTCCATAATTCCTATTAATTTGGGGTTACAAGTTAGCAGGCTTTTGGCCTAGATTATCCATACAAAGGTAGGCAGGCTTTTGGCCTAGATTATCCATATACAGGTAGATTACTAGTTTAACAACAGGCTAGGAGGCCAAGGTTAATTAAGAGAGTTAGGCCAAGCTAATGGCCATTTAGGGATAGGTTGTTAGTAAATAGTTGATCAAGTAAATTAGGGTTAAATTGTAGATTTGTGAGTTTAATTAGAATATAGAAAATTCTAAATTTGTTATTGTGTCTTATTTGGCACAGATTTTCTGGACAATGGACTAGACCCTACGACAATCCAGCCAAGTACACTACAATTTAAATTTACATTGTATTTCACTTTTGCAATTCTGCATATTGGATACTAGAGTGACACGTGATAGCATTGGTCCTCATTGATTGATTGATTTTCAGGATTGGGGGAAATACTTAGTTACTATGTGATCAAACATATCTAGTATAATATTGTGGATAGTCAAGTCGCATATCATACACATGTGACTAGATCGGACCGTACCATTGGTAGTATTGTATTTTATTGTTCTTATTGTGCGACAGGCGATCACATAGGAACTGGTATTTCAAATCCCATATGCATTGTCGTCTTTATAGATTCAGTGTCACTTTATATGTTTATCTAATGTTCAACTCATTGCATTATAGATTACATTGTATTTTTTATATTGTAGGGTTGTACATTGCTCCTTTCCTGACTGGATTTGTTGTAGGTGAGACTTGTGATCTTCTTTATACTAGTTACTACGGTCCAGCAGAGGGCAGGACTAAAGGTGACCTAGCTCAGGTGGTGGAGCCAACTGCAGATCTAGAGATCTAGAGCGTGGAGTGTTGTAGTGTTGTAGTAGGAAGTTGAGTTGTATTGTTTAGTGTTGTATTGTGTAGTTGGATGAATACAATAATAGCTTATGATGCACTTTATCTTTTACCGATCTATTTTCGGACATCCAGTGTAAAAGTGAACTACTAAAGCATAGTGGATCTCTATATTATGATTCGGTATCTGATAGCACGTGATAGAGTTGTGATGAGAATGATCTTGTACTAATAATTATTGAGGTTTAGACAGCTTACTATCGCTGTCAACGACAACGTAGGCTAGGCATGTCCGACTCGTATCCAATTATCTGAGAGTGGGGTGTGACACAAACTCTAGGAAATATACCCTCATTAGACGCACATTCACTCCAACATACAGTTTTACCGCAGCACATTACCCATTGTTGTTCCCTGCAAAATAAATATCCAGATTCCCTCTTTTCTGCCAAATTTGCCCTTGCATCATGTAATTCACTCTTCCTCTACACATTGCTGTAGTTAGCTGCAACTGTAGCTCCCAATACTGCTGATGTTTTCCAATACCCAGGTAGAATTCCTTACTCTTAGGTTAATCTATTACAAACTGTTCCTTCTATATGTATCTCATATCCTCTTTCACCTTTGATACTACATCACCTTGCCTCTTATAATACCCTTACAAAACTTTTCACCCACCCCCTTCTAATGGATACTTATACATCACAACGCGACCATATGCATGTACCCTTCTATTACCCTCATATTTATCCTGTGATGCACTCAGCCGATACATCCAAATATGTTCTATTGGATCATACACCCTCCAGATTTCAGGTACCTAACTATACCATATTGCCTATTGTGAAACAACCATGACAGCTACCTCTTTGCTATCCTTCCAAATCCAAATTTCAAAAACACTCCACATTAACATGATACTTATTCCTACATTGATACACATTTATAAAACATGTAACACTGATACCAACTCCTGGAATCATAACTGATACCCTACTCTTCCTTCTACAATTGGTACCAATATTATCTGTACTGACACCTACCATAGAACTATTGCTAAAAGGTTCTGTACTATGAGTTATTTCTAGATTGATGCCTATAGCTCACATGCCTAAACAGGAATCACTCGCAGACTTACAAGCTACACTCCCAACAATCAACACTGATACTCAATGACACAAACCTACTTATAAGCTACCAAACTACTACACCATCCAAGGAACCTCAGAAATATGGATGGTAAGCTCTATAAGATCTGAACTAGAAGAACTAGGTGTATCCATCCTGAGCTAATAAGGTGATGGAACAGAACTTAGTGATAATAGTGTTAAACGATAGAGACGATATATTAAGAACCAATTGAAAATATAATCCGATAATCATACACGTCTACCAGTAATCATGTTACCCAGAATCCTTGCCACGCCAGTAAGCATAGCTACAATAAACTTTAAGTTCATAACTAAGGGATATACCTCTATCATCATATTATCTAGAATTCTCACTACGCCAACCGGTATGGCTGCGAGAAACTCTAAATTCTATAAGTAAAATAAGTATATCCAAAATCAGGCTCTATGTCTTTGCCACGCCAGATAATATGATTGCGATAAACTCTAGACTCCATAACTAAAGCAGACATTTACCTTTTACACTGTCCTTATCAAATATGTCATCAGAATGTACCTTAATTTAGCATAAAATTTATCTTATTACAAAATTAAAGTCAACAATGAACACCAAGAATCAAATTCAACAACGAACAAGGAAGAGTCGACGAAAACAAGTGGAAACAGATTTCTAGATAGAGTTTATAGTGAGATTCTCAAGGGTCATCCCAGGAATCTCTTAAGGAATCCTAATTATGATTGAGTATTCTCTCATCCTAATATCCTTTTTCTTATATCCTATCACAGGCTCACAGTAGTACAACTAAGTCGTTGCTCTACCACGACATCGATCTAATTGTGAAGCTGGACCTGTATGGGTCACCATAAAAATGTGTCATGACCTGCATCCGATGTAAGGGCACGAGAACGTAGGTAAGTCCAGCCTACGCCACAATATCGGGGGTAGAACGTTGTATAGGTATACTATACTGTCTAACACATCTCGTGAGTAGGTATCACAACTAGTCAATGATATCTCAACTCCAAAAGGTGGTTAATATAATGATAATACTCATACTCAATCATAATAAACTATAAGGAAGATAAATGGCACGATAATGACAAAGATATGAAATGATAATCTAAGAGAAGTCTAGATGCATAAACATAACTCAAGTCCACATCCAGAGTCTAATAGTCTACTATCTCAACATAACATAAGTCTCAAAAATAATAACATCCCAATGTATCATAAGCTAGAGACAAATCCATTACTAATAGCTAAACTAACTGAGTCACTACTAGTGGTGTCGCCTCTACTGGAACTAGTCCCTCTTGAGCCAAGGTCTCCAGGTCTACTCCCACTACATTCTGAGGTCCATATTGCGTAGAGCACCACTCCTTAAAATTATCTAAAAAAATATCTAGTTAGGACTGGAGCAAAGCACACCTTTAATAACAGTTCCAGTAAATGATATAAACTATATAACAATAAATAGAGAGAATATACAAGATAATAGAATAGGTACAAGAATATAACAAGATATGAAAATACTATAAGTAAATACAAGAGCAAGAATTATCCTTAAAAAAAATCAAGAAATAACTATCTAAATTAGTGAGCACTAGTTTCAACATGTGATCAGCTTAGAAACATGTACAAGGATAATGGCCTGGTTAATCATACGTATGGTGTATGATCAATACTCACAAGGAACAAGACATGTACAAGGAGGGTATGATCATATATCTAAACTAATACTTCTCGCCTCCGACTGGTATAGTGGATCCAACCATGGTACGTGATGACATAGGATTCTAGGAGAAGGTAGCAAGTCTTCTCAAGAATCAGTGTCCATACAAGTACAAGAACACTAACAAGGCTTACACAAGATACAGTAAAATATTCAAGAAATAACATCTCATGATGGAATCCGAAAATATCGATCCATGTAACCATGTGTCATGAAATCAAGGATATCTACACTTGATACAAGAAACATAGAAGATATCATAAATAAAAAATTATCAGAGAATGTATTCGCCTCTGGCCCTGAGTAGTGTGCCAGGGTCAGGGTTCAAATTGGAGTCACAAATACCTAAATATGAGATATCAATATCAATTGGTATTTTGGAGTAATAATTATCATTAACTAAGTCGAGATATGATTTCTAGGTGAAAACTAGGTCTTGGAAGTCAAACTAGATATATAGCATCATTATGCCCCTATCTTATACCCATATACCAGTACCCATATGGCATCATTATACCCCTATCTATAGTCATATAGATATTTTCCTATACATATCATTTACCTGTGTAATTATACTACTAGGATATATAAGCCTATACTCATGTACACTTGTTTATGTTTATACAAATACCATTATGTATCCATATCCTTAAACATCTATATGCATTCATATGGCTATATGTCATACCTATAGGATTACCTTAGCCAATCATCTCACTCCTTGATCAATACCTTTACCTATATAGCTTGATACCCTTACCTATATATAGCCTTATCCTATATCACATAGATATGTGTATATTCATGTTCAAACTCATACCCAATCTCATATAGATACTATATATACAATACCCATACCATGGTATACCAAGTTACCAGGGTACACAACTAGCCTACTTTTACCTACCATATCCTTAATTGCCCTTATCATATATGTATGCCTATGTAGCTACCTATACATATACTCCCTGACTATCAAAACCCCTCATACTCACATGCCATACTTTTAGTGTCAAAACCTACACTAAGATGTTACCTAAACCCTACCCCGATACACTGATATCCTAACACTATACCAAGACAAAACATACCCAATTCTGATACACCTACATGGGTACTAGGCTACTGCTATATTTCCTACTATGCACCTATATATTGCTTCCTAAGCCTGATGCCAAATGAAGCACTACTTCTAGCTACCTACACAGCCCACAAGGACTGAACCTGTACCCCCAGTTGCAGCTACATCCTATACTGCTCTTTCTAACATTTATACATACACCCTATATTTGCCTATACGACAGCTAAACTCTTCTCACACACGCACACAAGCCTAATATGCAGATGGGTTCAGTCCCACTTACACATCTCTCTATTTTATAGCAGATTCTGTCTTACCTACAGGCTATACTTAATACCCACACCTGCATACAGACACCAGCCACTTACCTGCAACTAAACTTGCACACAGATCCTCGACCATATCTCTACTACTGTTGCTATTCCTGTGCAATGAAATTGCTGCTGCTGCTTGGCTCTAACTCCCTCCTGCGGACTACTATTGAATCTGCTGCACTCTTCCATTTGTTGCTGTCCTAGCATTACTGCTACTAGCCTGCTACAGTTCATTCTTCTTGCTGCTGCTGCCTACAGAGGTGATTTGCTACTGGTACTTTATATTACTACTGCTGGTACTAATTCTTCTTGCTGTTGTATGCTATGGAAATGCAGTTACTGCTGCCTTTGCACTCAATGCTATTGCCCCTAATGCATTAGCTACCCATATTCTAGGCTACCTGCTAGTGCTCACTACTACCTATTGAAACTACTGCCTACTACCTAGATGTTGTTCACAAGTGCTTTATAAAGCAGTGCTCTCACTGCTGCTGGTTGTAGTAACAGACTTCTGCCCCTTCCCTTCTCTTACTCACTACATACTAACATCCATCTATCTACATATATATAGAGATACCCACACACACACACAAAATTTATATCCATATATATATCTATACACACAACCCCTCAATTGGCATCCCAAGCCACTCTACACATGACACCTACATACATATGTATACACACACACAAGTGGGTATCCACAAGTATACACACATACTTTACCTATATATATACATATCTACTATATGGGGTGAATGTCATATGTGTCTTATGTATTATATATGTATAGGATTTGGGAATTTTGCATATACATGTAGAAATGTATTTATGAGGGCAAGATACCAATACCAAACATTGTTCGAACCTGTCCAAATTGCATGAGCACGTCTAAAACATAAATTAGAGCCTAGTTAGAACAATCTATAGCTAGTACAATATGTCATGGAGAAATGGACATGTGTGTCACAAGTGTCGGAGGGGAAACCCCCTAAAATGACTCTGTGTCCTAGTATATCATGAAACGGCCTACTCGTATCCAATTGTGGATACGAATCTAGACGCACACAACTAAATAAGTATAATTAGATCTAGATTCCAAATGACACACTTGGTGCACCAATCTCAAAATTTTTTCAAATTGGACACAAATCTCAATAGAACTTTCATATAAAGGGTCATTATTAGATCATAATTTTTCCTCCTATAGGTAGTCCTAGTCCATGGGTGGATTCCTAATTGTCAAATTGGACAATTAGATTCTAAATAGAGGAGAAATTGAGATGTATACCTACTGGAAGATGGATTCACAATGCAAAGTCTAATAGACACGATTTAAACACGATCTCCTAGCAAATAGCCTCCTCCATAAGTGCTCCTAGCCACCAAGATCCTAGGATCCTCTAAGTGATGAGAATGGAGGGAATTGGAAAGGAAACTGGAATAGAATTGAGAGGAATTGATAGAGGGATGGATCAATTTAGGAAATAACACCAAATTAAGGAATAATGGTAGAAACAAAAATAAAAAGAGAGAGAGATAGAGTACCTCTTCCTCTAATAGGGCCGACCATTGTAGATCCTCTAATGCCAATGGAAATTGTCTAAAATGTCCTCCAAGTTGTCATAAAGGCTAATCTAATGGAATGACTTAATATAGTCTAATTGGGCCTAGTCCAAAGTGTTGGTCTAAGTGTCATGTCAAGTCTAATCCGGTCCACTAACACCAGTCTAATAAATAGGCCAGCCCACTAACCAACTAATCACATGGTCTATTTTAATTACTAGTACACAACCATTACATATAATAATAAATATTACCATCACAAATATAATTATCAAACAATTATTGATATAACAAAAATACCCCTCTTTCAGAGTTACGTAGTTCCAGATACAACAAGGAAAATGGGCTTGAAGAAATTATGATATTGTGTCTTTGTAATTCCACCATAAAGTTTTATGCTATTAGTTCAAAGAGAAATCTTTTAGGCATCTAGCTTTTGGTTCAAAGAAGGACCATTGACTAAGAGAATATCAGGAGCAGTGGGTAGTCCTTTGAGACTTTAAGGGATTACGGACCCAGAACAACTATTGTCTACTATTTATTCTTTGTATAGAACAAAGTCCCATGAGAGGATGGCTTAGAAGTCGTAATGAGTTCTCAGGCATTTTGAATGTCCTACGTGCTTTACAGGAAGCACGGGTAGCACAACACTACAAAGGAGCGTAGTACTCTATGCTACAGAGGGGCGACACCACCAAGATGTACCTTATGAGGGGAAAGTCTCGGCCTCGGGCCATGTAACAGCAGTGTAGCACCGCACATAGGCGAGTAGCCAAATGTTGTAGAATAAAGAGTGGTAGGTAGCACTATAAAGAGGTCGGTGACCTCATGTTACATTGGTGTAACACCACCAAGAGGTACCTAGAAAGGGAAAATCCTCGACTTCGCGAGCCATGTCATAGTGACGTAACACAACAAGGAAGCGAAAGTCTTCATGCTAGGTAGGTTCGTACTACAAAAAGGCTGGGTATGATGCTGCACTATTATGACACCATAATGAGGTATAGCATCGGTCTTGGTCCATGTCATAGCGACGTAGCACCGCAAAGAAGCGAAAGGCTTCATACCAAGACTCTTTAAAAGAATTCACCTAGAGTGTATGGAAAGAGATATAGGCCATCACTTGAGAAAAATCTTGTAGACACCCAATATATATACACCAAAACCAGGCAGGCATAGGGCCTTTAACGTGCATCCAGAAGAAAAGTTGATGTTGTTATGTTAGTGGGAAGAATTGCAGTTTTAGTACAGAATTCAAATCTTAGTTCATTATTGTATCATGTTGTTATTTAATCCATGTGGAAAAATTCAAGTCAAAACGACATCTATCCTAATGCATGATGGATAGTCACTATGGGGAATGCTCGATCCATATATTGATATATGTGAGGGATTATTGGTATTATGACCTTTGGAACTAGAAAGAATAGTTCGATATTTCTCATACTACCAAGTGAGTATCTCAATGTAAAGCTTTGCTTCTGTCTAGATGTTTACATAGGGTTTGGTGGGGCACATGGGTGCCATGTGGGGGTATTTTCTAGTAGAAAAAATGATTAACTCCTCAAGGAAGAATTTATGCTTTTTGTCATGCTCATGGGATTATTTCCTTAGTAGCTAAGCGCCGAAAGGGCTTAGCAACTCGGACTCGGGCTCGGACACGGACTTAAGGGTGCAAAGTGACATTTTGTTAGCGTACTTTGCACTTAGTACGTCAGCATCACTGTATGGCACTTTGTGTGCTGTTTTTGTGCTGTTGTTGTACTCGTGCGCTCGTCTTATGCGTAAGAGGCTTGGACGAGGCATCTGGACGGGGGCTTGCGTGGGCTATGTGCTACTACGCGCGTTTGCACATTTATACGACTGAATGCATGGGGGGTTATTGGTCTACGCTGCTGAGCGGCTGCACGCGCAAGCGAATGGGCTGATGTGCTGTTGGGCGCATGGGCGATATTGGCGCATAATCAAGCTGATTGGAAGATTCAGGATATTAGGAGATTGATCTTCTTCCTTCCTTCTTCTTCTGCTAGAATATTAGGAGAGCAAAGGTGTTTGCAAGAAGTCCCCGAAATCCTACATAATTAGAATAGAGAACAAATTTATTTGCAGGAAGTCTATGCTTCTGTTTGTTGCTAAATTAGAATAGAGGACAAATTTATTTGCAAGAAGTCTCTATTTTTATTGTTCCTCCATCTATATATGTTTCTGGAATAAAATATATATATATATATATGTGTGTGTGTGTGTGTGTGTGTGTGTGTGTGTGTGTGTGTGTATGTGTGTGTATGTGTGTGTGTGTGTATAACCAACTCAACTAGGCAAGACATACATCAATGTTGTAACAAACAATTTGTTGGTACAATAGAAACTTGCAACAAATAAGAAGGAGAAAGAAGTTCAAAAAATTTATACATACAAGAATACATTATGTCAAACTGACTGACAATATCTGTATAGTTTGGTAACAATCAAGCTGCGCTGGCGGATTTTAATTTTGACATTTGGGCAGTTGGGGGGTTGTGCAGTTGGTGCTTAACGGAAGTTGGGTGTTGTGCATGTAACAAAACTAAATCCTTAATATTTAGTCCCAATGTCATGGCAAGTATTATCACATCAAAGAAAAAATATCCCAATCCGAACTGCCAATCCTTCAATCCCAATGCAAAAAATGCTCAATTTTTGCCAATTAGTCTGGCAGAATTTATAGAAATTTTTAATTTTTTGAAACTACAATAATCCTGTCTAATTTATTGATTTTTTTTCCATACAAACAAATTTTATAATTGCTTGTACCAACCTATCATCAATAATCGAGCTCCTTGATTTATAATATACTAGTAAATTCATGCGCGTCACATGTAAAATATTTTTTATAATATAGTTAAAATAATCAAATATTAAAATATATTTGAATTTATATTTTTTAAAAAATTTAAATTTTTAATATTTTTTCACTTTAAATTAAATTCTATATTTAGTTTCTAAATAATTTAATATATATATATATATATATATATATATATATATATATATATATATATATATATATATTAGTCTGGAATTTTTTAATAAAATATATGAAAATGATCAATGATATACATACAACTTAGACGGCTTCTTTCTGAGTCGTTTCGAACCCGCATTATAAAGACTACTTACTTTCACATGCGTTGCACGTAAAAAAGGGGGAAAAAAAAAATCAAAGATACTATTGAAATGTAGAAATTTAAGTTATGTTGGAATATTTTTACTGGAAATTGCTGAGAAATCCAATTTCGGGGTTGGTTTTTATGAAAAATCCACCCGCATGATGGGTTTTATGAAATGCCCAGAATTATATATTTCCACGTTAAGTATTCCAATATTCTCTTTAGATGCTATGTATTTACAAAATTAATACCATAACTACCCCTCCGTACAAACTCAGATCTGGATTGCGATTCTCGTCTTCTTCTTCTTCTTCTTCTTCTTCTTCTTCACGAGAGGTCTAAATTCCATTATTCTCATCTTCAGCAGAGATCGCAAAGATCGTTCGTAGTTCACCATGCTTTTTTTTTCAGTCGAACTCCGATCATCGCTCATCTTCTTCTTCTTCTTCTTCTTCTTCTTCTTCTTCTTTTCCGATAATTAGGTCAATTATGGAGAGATCTTCTTCTTCTTTTCCATAAGAGTTAGCATCGTTTTGAAAGAAGACCGAAAACTCTTGAATCTTTATTCATGTCAAATTTCTTTTCACAAAACAAAAAAAATAAAAAATTAGGTTTCTGTCAACTGTTCTCCGTCGATATCACACGAAAAATAGTCATTCTCCTACATTTTTAACAAGAAGAATATCATTCTCCGTGTTGAATGGTATTCTCCGTGTTACTAACACGGAGAATGACATTCTCCGTATTTCTAACACGGAGAATGGCCATTCTCCTGTGTTTTAACATTTGAATGACCATTCTCCGTGTCATTTAGCACGGAGAATGGCCATTCTTCGTGTAATTTTGAAACGGAGAATGCCATTCTCCGTACTAAATTACACGGAGAATGGTCATTCTCCTACGTTTTAACACTGGGAATGACCAATTCTTCGTGTAAATTAACACGAAGAATGCCATTCTCCGTTTTATTTAACACGGAGAATGCCATTCTCCGTGTTAATTTTCACGAAGAATGGCCATTCTCCTGCGTTTTAATACTGGAATGACCATTCTCCGTGCTAAATTACACGGAGAATGGCCATTCTCCGTTTTATTTAACACAGAGAATGCCATTCTCCGTTTTATTTAACACGGAGAATGGCATTCTCCGTATTTCTAACACGGAGAATGGCCATTCTCCTGCATTATAACACTGTAATGATCAATCTCCGTGCTAAATTACACGGAGAATGACCATTCTTCGTGTAAATTAAGACGGAGAATGACCATTCTCCGTATAATTTAGCACGGAGAATGACCATTCTCCGTGTAAATTAAGACGAAGAATGCCATTCTCCGTGTTACTAACACAGAGAATGACTATTCTCCGTGTAAATTAAGATGGAGAATGACATTCTCTGTGTAAATTAAGACGGAGAATGGCCATTCTCCTGCATTTTATGGTCAGTTGAAACTTTGAAGGGCCATAACTTTTGACTGGGAGGTCGAAACGAGTCTTGGTTTGTCCCAAAATGAGCGTATCTTCGAGGAATCTGAGATTAACCGCTTCTCCGTTAGACGGCCTTCCAAAATTTTAGAATTGCAAAAAATGATGTTTGGACCTCCGTTTTAGCACTTTTGCCGTTTGTCTCGGTCTTTTCGAAATTTTCCGACGAGTTTTTGAAGATTTTTGAGGAGAAATCCTAGATTTGAAAGTGAGCAGTGTATGGAAGAAGATGAAGTATCGAAACAGTTTTTTAAGAGTAGTTTCGTGGGTGTTTTCAATAAATTAGAAGGAAGGGCAAAAAGGTCATTCGGAACCCTCTTTATATATTTTTTGCTAATTCTGGGAACGCGATGAAATGTTATTATGCGATGGGTTTTCATAAAACTTTTTGTTTTTTGGGCATTTCATAAATTTCCCCATAATTTACTATAATTTGAACATTAGTTATGATTTATTATAAAAATGTTTTTAAAATTTTAGATATGTGTTTAGTTAGATAATATCATTTAGTTAGTTTAAATATAATTTAAATTTAAAATATTTTAGGATTTACACATGTTCATGTAGTTTGGAGAATTTTAGGTTTTAATTATTTTTTTCAACTACGTGATAAAACCATTATAGCTATGATATTTAAACTTTTTTTAGGTTTAAATTAATTAGTTGATGATATACATATGGCTTAGATGGCTCAATTTTAAATCGGTTCTAAGCCACATTATAATAGTTGAGATTATAGATAGAGATTTTCTATTAGTGCCTACTTTTCTAGTACAGGAAAGAGAACCTAATTCATGCCCAACATTCATGCTGTCTCAATTTATTACCGTATGCTTGTAAGAGCAACACATAGCAACCGATCTGCAGCGAACCCAAACATAGTTAACCAGCAAATTGTCCTTTCTTTATATATATATATATATATATATATATATATATATATATATATATATATATATATATATATATTTAGTATAGTGGTTAAGAGAGATGCATGCGGCCCAAGTGGTCGGGAGTTCGAGCCTGACTGGAGGGGAGTTCGCCACAATTATAGGGAGCGGATCAAAAGCCCCCCTTAGAAAAACCCTAAAAACTCCCCTCACTCTAATTCGTAATATTAATGTTAATATTAATGTTAATATTAATATTAATGTTAATATTAATTTATTTTATTTTTTTATATTAATTTTAATGTTAATGTTAATGTTAATGTTAATGTTAATGTTAATGTTAATGTTAATATTAATGTTAATGTTAATGTTTGTGAAACCCAGTATTTTAGAATTTATGAATTGTTGAGTGTAGCATAATTTTAGTTTATTATTATTATTATTATTATTATTATTATTATTATTATTATCATTATTATTATTATTATTATTATTATTATTATTATTATTATTATTATATTATTATTATTATTATTATTATTTATTAGTCGAAATTAGGAAAAGATATTATTTTTCAAATTATCGTTGATTTTTGATTGTGGCCCTGTCTCCGATCCCGAGTCCGGACTCCGACCCCGAGTCCGAACACCTGATCCCAGTTCCGAACCCGTTATTTTTACTTCTTTAAATTCTGATTATATATTTATTACCTATTAAAAAAAAGAAAAAAAAAACAAAAAAAAAAAACAAAGCCATCTGGCTTGGTCTTCCACGACCAAGCCACCTTCCCTAATTTCACTCCCTCCTTTCACTCTCCTCCACCCCCTACTAACTCCTCTGACTCCTCTAACTCTCTCCATCCCTTCTTCTCCTCCTTTTTATTAAACCAACTCACCAGCAAACTCTCCCCACTCCCATTCCACACTCTCTCTCTCTCAAATTCTTCCCCAAACCCTCACCCGCGCCAAAGCCCGCGCGACCGCCGGCGCCCCTCCGGCGACTCCGCCCGCGCCCGACCCATGCGGCCTCGCCTCCCGTCGGCCTTCGGCCAACCCACGCCGACCGTGCGCCCCTTCGTGCCGCCTCCTCGACGCCACTTCCCGTCGGTCCAGCACCCGCGCGCGCACCCTCGCGCCGAGCCCCGTTCCAGCGCCGTTTCCGCGGCGTCCCCCGCCACCGACCCCGGCCTCCCGTCGCCGCGGCCTCCGGCGCCGACCCCGCGAGCCCCCTGCACGCTGCCTCCCAGCGCCGGCGACCCCTCCGCCCGAACACCGCCTCCCAACGCCGCTGACCCCGCGGGATTTCGACCCGCTTACGCCTGTGCACTCCCTGCTCAAGCCAGCGCCCTCGCGCCGTGGCCGTGCGACGATCCGCTGGTTCCGTGATTTCCGCAACAGTGCTGCCGTTGTCCGCCTCTTCTGCGACTCCTGTGCGCTGTTCCAGCAATCCCGATCTGCTGTCCGCATGGATATTTCTTTTCCTGTTATCATCTGAGAGCTCTAGTCGAGCAACCCAAGGTATATCTCGTGTCCCCGTGTCCCTACCTTAGTGTCGATGATGATACGGTCCCTGATCCCGTTACGGGATTCGGTTTAGGCGATTGTAGTTTTGGATTTTTCTGAATTCCATTTCAGAATAATTCGGTTTTGTGGATTCCGGTTTCCCGAACTTTATTTCGGGATTTTCGAATTTAATTCGGGAGTATTCTGTGGTTTTGGCTACAAATAATTATGATGTGTTTTCGGGTTGGATATTATTTCTGCGTGGAATATTATTATGGATGGTTTGGGTTGTTTCCCTGGTTTGGGATATTATTTATGTTGACTTTTGGCACCGTCCCAGGATTGGGTTGTCCCAATTACAGAGGAGATGCTGCCCAAATTTTCGGAGAAGTTTTCAAAAATAAAGTATTTTAAAATGTGATTCTATTTTCAAAATTCGGTATTTTGCAAACGGATTACAAAAGTGGTTTTGTCGATTTGAAAGTGGATTTTGGAGTTTCCTATCTCTGATTAGGTGCCGACTGTATCGGTCGAATGAGCCTCGGCGAAGCGCAAACGCTACAGGGTTCCTGTACGTTGAGGCGCTAGCCAGCAACATGACTTTTGGACCAAGTCTGAGACGCATTTTACAACTATATTTATATATATAATTATTTTTAGAACTTGTACTGCTGTTAGTATTTTTGGTGCAGGGCTTCGGCCTACTGTTTGGACCGTTCGCGGCACTCAGAGCTCGCCTAGATGATTAATTAATTTATGTAAAAATTTGTAAAGGGCACAAGCCCAGTTTTCTATTTTATTTCGCTGTGACCCTGTATTGTGTAGTTTAGGTTTTTACTTTATTTTCTGAGTTGGTTTTCGTTATTAGACGCGTAATTATAATTTAGGTATTAATTATTTTGTATAAAATTAATAAGGTTTTTTACGATAAATTAACTTGAATAAAATATAGGTAAGATAACGAAGGACATGTTTTATCACTAAAAGGAAAATGTAGTTATATATATATATATTAAAATACAAAGTTTTGCCAAATTAACCGGTAAATGCCATTTTTTCAATTAATCAATAACCGACTTATTTAATTAAAAATAATAATGAACGTAGATTGCGACGTTAGACGTTTTCCGGTAGATTAATTAATAAACTTAAAACCTGACTAGGGTCTACTTCTAGAGATTGTAACTAGCACACCTAGAATGGTTTCATTATGGTTCTAAGCCAAGGTTCTCAACTATAGGATCTCGGAGACGAACCTGACATCCTCCTCGGTACCGACCTTTCCGATCCAATCAATTAACAGAGGCAAGTTACGGTTATGTTTTCTTGTATTTTATTTTGTAATTGTCAACATGTTTAAACCACATTGCTACACGGAACCCTCTCCTAGGGTTCAGATATTGATTGATATTGATTGTGGGGATTGGAGGAATAGTGTAACGTTTATGGCCAATACCCCTCATATTGCATATTGTGCGAGCTTACCCCTCTTACACACGGGGATAAGCCGTATCGCGTCGCTAGGACGCTATTGTATAACCCAAGCCGGTCATAGACGATTACACATTCAAATCACATTGTTTTCAATTGTTAAAAATGCTGGAAAATATTGTTTCAACTGTTTAGCTTGCACTTTTCCATTATTACTTGAAATATGAGATACATATTCGTACTTGCTCCCTCCTGACTGGAGACAACATTTTTAGGGGACATTGAGGATGCAGAGCTATTGTACAATAGCTACTATGACCCAGTTTTGTACCCTGTTGCGTTGTCGGAGTCCTCCTTAGAGGACGCAGGACCTGAGGCCGACGAGCCGACCACTAAGGTAGTCGTTTCTAGTTTTCTAGTTTTGTTGTTTTGGAGTTTTGTTAATTTTGAATTCAGCAGTTTATTTCAGTTCTTTTATTTCCAGTTGTACTTTTCAATTGTTGAATAAAAGTTTTAAAATTTCTGTATATTGAGTTGTGACAAATGTATAGATGTTGTTGTGAATACCTGCATATAGAACAGCTTACTGTCGCCGTCTCACAACGGTGCAGGCTGGGCATGATCTGGTTTGACCCAATAATTTGGGATCGGGTCGTGACATGTTTTTAGTGGTGGCCCATGCAGGTCATGGAACAACAACTTAGGAAAACATACCTAGAAACAATTAGAACACTAGAACATTGATTTGTCACAACATAGGTCCGAATTATATATATAAATATTTTTGTTTGATTATAGACTGGTAGGATACATTGCTTATGTTTGCATCCTAAACCTTCCAGAATATGGCCAAAGGGAAGACCACCCGTTCCGGCCCTGCTGAAGATGAGGTGTCATCTACCAATCACACCCCACCTCCTCAAGCACGCCGGGACCCACCTCCCTTGCAGCTGACTGATCGTCCCCATGCTGCACCAGCACCCCGCCCCGTTTACGCTACTACAGCGCAAACGGCAGAACCGGTGCTTCCCCAGACTGAGCCGTAGTCCTCTGCGATAGTGCCCGTACCAGATACCCTACCAGTACCGGTGGACCCCACCGAGCTCGTAGGCCTGCTACAAGGAGTACTGGAGGCCCAGAGAGCCCAAGCTGAAGCTCATCGTGAACAGACCGCAGCCCAAACTGAAGCCCATCGCGAGCAGACCGCGATCACGAGAGAAGGCATGGAGAATGTCCACAACGTGGCTATGGCTGCCCTCGAGAGAGGAGGAACAGCTCAATCAGATCTAAGGCCTGCTAAGGTAAACATAAATCTAAGGGTTAATTTATGTATCATTAAGGCCATTCAATTTGATAAGAGACATTATTATGTGAAGGTCGGAGATATAGAGAGTTTCAAGAAGCAGGGCCCTCGACCTTTCAAAGGAACCGAGGGAATCATTTACGTCGACGAATGGCTCGATAGCATGGAGCGTCTCTTGAGCGTCGCTCGACTCCCAGAGGACCTCAAGACCGAAGCAGTAGGACTCCAGCTGCCAGATGTGGCAAGCACCTGGTACCGGAATGAACCACGACTCCAGGACAAGCAGCTTGACTGGGTTTAAGAGGCTGTTCCGCAGGAAGTTCTTCCCAACATCAGAGTTGCGAGAGATGGAAAGACAGTTCCAGGACCTGAAGCAAGGGAACATGACGGTTGGAGAGTATGCAGTAGAGTTTGACCGACTTAGCCGTTTTGCCAAGAACTTGGTTGCTGACCCCAAGGATCGTGCTGAAAGATTCAGGTATGGACTAAGGAAAGAAATTCGCACCCCTGTGATCGCAGGCGGCGCCAAGACATACGAGAAGATTCTGATACGAGCTCAGGACGTGGAGAAGAGCCAGCCTTCTCGTTCAAAAAGGGAGTATCCTGGAACTAGCAACTTCCAGGGTAACCAAAAGAGGCCCAACAACAACAACAACAGGTCTTCGCACCACTACCAGCAGCACCATCAGGCAAGAACCAGTGACAGAATGCCTCAGAAGGAGATCCCTGTCTGTGACTACTGCAAGAGGCAAGGACACCAGGCAGACATCTGCAGAAAAGACTGGAACACTGCCTAGTTTGTGGGTCTGCCATCCACCAAGTGAGGGACTGCCCCACAGCATTCAACCGGACCGGAGCAACTCAGCAAAGAGCTCATTTACCCACTCAACAACAACGGTTCGGGCAACATCAGCAGAAGACCGGGCGAGCTTTTGCCCTAACAGCTGACGAGCAAGAGCCAGAGCAGGAACCCACCGCTGATGTCATCACAGGTTCCATTTATGTGTTTTCACATCATGCTCTAGCGTTATTTGATTCGGGTGCATCACACAGTTTCATATCATCAAAGTTTATTTCTGTACACCACCTAGATACGGGACTTAGCAAGATGATTAGTAGAGTTATGACCGGTGGTGGACCCATACCCATCACCGAGGCTTGTAACTGTCCTATAACTATCTCAGGCCACAAATTCTTAACACCCTTACTTGTGATGCCCTTGCCCAACTATGATGTAGTCCTAGGGATGGACTGGTTAAGTGAGCAGCATGCACTGATAGATTGTCTCAGAGGATGTGTAATCTTCAGCCCACCAGGAGAACCGGAGTTCAAAATCTCTCGAGCTCCGAAAGACATGAAAAGTGTTACCTACTCCTCTATCACCGAAGAACCCGGGCCTCCTTACCCTATCATAGCGGAATTCATGGAGTCTTTCCAGATAGTCTTCCAGGATTGCCGCCAGTTCGAGGTGTGGAATTCACCATCGACTTAGTACCCGGCTCTTCTCCTATTTCTCGGGGACGCTACAGAGTCAACCCCAAGGAGGCCAAGGAGATGAAGGACCAGATTGACGAACTGAAGGCACAAGGATTTATCAGAGACGGGGCTTCATCCTGGGAAGCACCAGTTTTGTTCGTGCCTAAGAAGGATGGAACCGTACGGATGTGCATTGATTACCGGGCACTGAACAACATCACCATCAAGAACAAGTACCCTCTGCCCCGGATCGATGACCTGTTTGATCAACTGGTGGAGCTAAGGTATTTTCGAAGATAGATCTCAGGTCTGGCTACCATCAAATCAAGGTCAGGAAGGAGGATATTCCCAAGACGGCGTTCAACACCAAATATGGTCAGTATGAATTTTTGGTCATGCCGTTTGGACTGACGAATGCCCCTGCAGTATTCATGAACCTTATGAACAAGGTCTTCCATGAATACCTAGATCAGTTTGTTGTTGTCTTCATCGACGATATTCTGATCTACTCGAGGACCGAAGAAGAGCATGAAGAGCACCTGAAGAAAGTTCTGGGAACTTTAAGGAAGGAGAAGCTCTATGGTAAGCTATCTAAATGCGAATTCTTCTTAGACAAAATGGATTTTCTTGGCCATGTTGTCACAGGAGAAGGAATTTCGGTGGATCCAATGAAGATAGCTGTCATGCCCCGCTCCCGCAAGAGCGATCGTCCTCGCTAAGGCGTGATGCCGCACGGGCCTAGGTTGCGCCCGTGCAAGGCTAATTCCAGAAATGGTCGATTTGAGCTAGGCCACATAGTCGAACAGAGTGTCCCCATTTGCAGCGGAAAGTAAATGAACACAAGTGGAAGCGAATTCAAACTCTTTATTGATTTTCAAGAAGTTTACAAGCGGCGCTAGGCCGATATTACAAATCGCTCAAGCTCTCTCTCTCTCTGAAACATAAAAGGCGTGCCAAGTGGCTTATAAGATGGAATGATTCATGGCGATGTTCCGATACATTATGTCCTGTATAGGGTGCTTCAGCTTCTTGCAACGTTCCAAGGCCCCAGAGTTGGCTCTGCACCTTAACACGTTCGATGGAAGCTCCGCACCCGCCGGCGTCTCCTGCATCCTGCAAGCAGACTGTGGGGTTATCAGAACATTGTTATGCACTGGTGGGGAGGCTAGCTCGCCCACAATGCTATCATTACCAAACACGTTCTATTTACTTTTGTGCATCTCTATCATTCATTGTATTTCTAATCTTGCCTTAGGATCAATTTCATGGCATATGTCATAACCTATCCCGTGTTGCCAAATTCAAGTGTCTCATGGAAATACATGCACGACTTACCCATACTTACCGTCCGGCCTTCCCTTTCCAAAGCAAATCAAGTTAGTCAACAATTCATATGTAATAACATAACGTGCCTCATGTAAACTTTCAATATCAAGGGCGTGTCCCTGCCTCGGGTTCTAGCGCGTCGTAGGTATGTTCTCTAATTCATTATCATTTGGTGTGATACATTTCAAGCCGTTCAATAGGCACTTGTTCATTTAACTTAGACTACTTTGATTTCAATGCAAGGACTTGCACGTGGATAGCCACCAGCAAAGTCCACTTAATCTATATGCACCGGTCGCTGGCATCACAAGCCATTTGGACATGTTCTCCCCTTGGTATTTCTTACCTATCATAGCGTGCGGCTGGAACACCTAGATAGTCTCTTTGAAATACCCCGCACTTACGTTTCCTGTAGTGGCCAAGCCCGCACCCAGGTTGCTCGTAAGCCCCTTTGATTCTGCTTAGGCCGGCATATCCCCCCTTTGATCATGCTGCGGAATCCCTTTTTCTTCACGGCCATGGCATCGCCACCCCTCGCCCGTGCCGTTTGTCCACGACCATTTCGTATTAACTTGTCTTTTTAACTTAACGGCTGTCTCTGAGCCGTAGGCTAACCCTTAGCCTTAATGCGTTATCGACTAGGTTGGCGTCCGTGCAGCGCGGGTAGCGAGCCCCGTTGCACGTGCCGGTCATACCTGTCGCTAACCATTTCTGTCCTTATCTTTTATTCATTCTTTCTTTCACTTGTTCATTCCTTCGTTGATTCATTCATTCACTTATTCGTTTACTCTTTCATTCATACATTACGCAACTCCTTGTGCGGGAGTCGCCTTGGCGACCCATCGGTCCCATAGCCTTTCAATGTTGCTATACTCTACACGGAACGACTATATTGATAGTCTTCCCATTTCATTGTTGTATCCCATTCATTGTTTCATTGTTGGACGTTATAAGGGACTTGAACGTAAGCTTGTGCCTTAGCACGAGCGTGGAGCGCGGTGCGAGAGTTCTCGTATTTTCCATGTTCTTTTCCATATTCTATACAAGCATGCAAGATGGGATTATTCCCTTAGCTAGGTGCATTGAGTCATTCATTTATTAGCATGCACGGGGTTATCGCCTAGCGATTTTCGTAATAGTGTCCGTATTGTTATGTGTCTAGGCTAAGCAAAGACGGATTCATCGGAGCCACCCACCTTAGCGATGTTCGCATCGGCCGAGCGATACTCCGAGCGCGCCTTTGATAGTCTAAGTCTGGATTCATCTTTGACAGGCCATTGTAAGTCTTGCATCGATTCGCATCGATACTTCATCGGGTCGACGCAACTCTTCGAGTCGACGGCTCGCTTGAGTCGTTACACTTGCCGTTTGAATCGGCGTTCCGCTAGGGCGGAGCGGGTCATTACATAATACACCACTCAAAACAAGTCTCGTCCTCGAGACTTCCTGAGTGCGGGTCATCCTACCGTTCCTTTACTCATCGCCGTGTGCATACCTTAGAAAATTCCTATCGAATGGCTTTACCGTTCGATGGTCATCGAACTATACTCGATACCTTTCCAAGTTCCGCGTCGCATACGTTTGGTCGATTTTATTGAATGGCATTTCATTTATTTCAGAGTTGATGGTTCTTATTCAATTGTCGCGTTTCTTCGACTTGGTTGCTATTTCGACGTATCATGGGACTGAAACGGTCGCACGAGGTGCATTGAAATTCTCAAACACGAGAGTCGTAGGCTGAGGCAAACTCACTCATTCGTTCATGCGCATCTCAACACCCACTTACAGCTGCATTCGAGTTCATCATATCGCTGAGTTTGGATCGTGCACGTATTCGAGGCGTCCCCTGACTACGTACATTTCAACCAAGCTTAGCGACTAGCGAAGTCGGACAAGCTACTCGTGATAGTTTCGATTTGTCGATCGTTTTGCTAACTTCGATTTAAAACCGAACTCATGTGTGTATCATATATCGTTTATCTCGGTCCTCGAGATGATTCGATTCGCTTCTCAAGCGCTCTTGTCAACGAAATCAATACGATTTCTTCTTAGCGGGGTCGACCAAGTCTAAGTAATTCCCGTCCGATTCGAAACCAAGTATTGCACCATCATCAAGTATTTCTTCCTATCAACGATTCAATTCGTTATCCCAACTTTTACTTGCGCATCATCCATCCCTATCATTCCCTTCGTTTGGGGCCAATCTCGTCGTCGTTCACGCACACTCCCAGTTCCCCATCCTACTCTAAGTCTTGTTTCCCAAAGTCTATCGTCCGTCCAGACGATACAGTAAATGCCATCGCACAGGTTCAATCACTCGGCATAGGGTCGTCCGCCTATCCGCTAGGTCAGCTCACAAGGTCATAGTTACACGTTAGGTCCGTGGCTCGTCGTGCAAGGTCGTTGCACGATGCTCTCCCCAAATCCTATGGTCAAACCATTTGTTCGCTTGTACGGAAGTTTCTACCCAAGTTCGTTTCACTCAAATTTCTAAACATCGAGCATGATCACCTAATTCGCATCAAGACTTACGTTGCACAAATTTAATTTCGTTCAATCACCAGTTCTAACCAATTCATGTATTCGATCACGAGGTCATCCAGCTCGACAATATATTGCGCCCCAATCTCACGCGAGTCCGATTATCCACGGCGGTTCATGAATCACCATGCAACGCTCCCGCGGAATAATCATTCTCATCGGGGCGTAACTCTTGTTTGAGTTTTAGACTAACCCATTCTGGATACACGGATTGGACCTACTCAATCCTCAAGTTCAATTCCTGAAGCACACAAATTCATTCTCGAGTCCACCTTCGCGTCAAACCACAAGTCGAAGCAATCAGATTGCCACGCCATCCAAGTTCAATCACTCCCGCTGTATGAATCACCATATTAGCGCTCACGCGGAGTGATCGTCATAATCCGGCGCGACGCATATGCGAGGCTGGAGTTGTGCTCGCATAAGACAAGAACGTCAACGTTGTGGTTGTCAACGAAGCAAATCCAAGCATTCACATTTTCATCCAAGCCAAATCAATTTGATAGTATGGCCGTCATGCGTTCAACTAGAAAATCCTCGAGCCAAATCTATCTTTTCCTCGACACATCTTTAACATCCCAAGTATCGCATCCAACGGAACAATGACATTTACACGATCTTCATTCGCCGAGTCAGAGTACCCCCGAGTTATCGCATATCGATCTTTGATACGCCTCAATACCATCGACGATATGCGTAACCTGACGATCTTCCTTTGCAACCGATTTCGAGTCGCGCGTTGATGCTATTGTCCGAACTTGATGTACCTTCATTCCTCGATATTCAAGATCAAGTTTAGTCGCTCTTCCTCAAGCTCATTTCGAGATTGTTGTTCCAAACTCAAGTCACAATTTCATTTGTATCAATCCGGAATCATTTTCTAACTCGCATTGTCCATTGACAAGTTGTCCGATCGACATCTCGTTCGGGACATTCGAAGTCATGACCGACTAAGCGTGACGCGTTCTAAGGCTTTGTACGATATCATCGCTTGCCGACGTACTCGCTCTATCCGCAAATCCTTTAGTCTCGCTCGAACAATTTCTATAACGTCCATATACCACTCAGGGTTCGAGCCACTCGATTAGTCGCTGACACTCGCTCTTTTCCTTCTTCGAAGCTATCACATACACCACTCGGAGTCAAGTCATTCTACAAATCCTCAAAAGGTCATTCGACTCCCAATCGATGTGTTCAATCGCGCGTTTGTCCATTTCTCAAAGTCTAAGAACCATCTCTCGTGCTCGCTTTAGCGCCGGTCAAGTAGCGTCTCTATCAACACACGTTCTAAGTCTCCCTTATTCTCATCCGAGCGATAGTCAATCTCGCTCGCAACTCGTTTGCACCATAGAGTCTAGGTGCACGATACTCGGCACAACTTAGCCAAAAGGCTGCGTGCATAACCATCCCGTTCGAACTATACTTCGGTCTCGTGTATTCGTTCGCTATTGTCAGCGTAAGATTATTCAAGCACGTCTTGCATTCTGCTAACTCTTAGCATCGGTTCCTTCCATCTCAAGTACGTTGTGGTTCGGCACAAAGGCCATCGCCTATCGATCCCGTTCAACCGAGTACTTGTACGAGCTTTTGAAAATATTAGACTTATTGTATGGAACATCCCAAGGCACAATGAGAGAGAGCGTACACTTCTTTTATTTTCCAACCGAGCTTTCAAAACTGAGAAAATCGAAGCGAAGTCCAAGGACGTGAAGCCGTGCTCTGATACCAATCTGTCATGCCCCGCTCCCGCAAGAGCGATCGTCCTCGCTAAGGAGTGATGCCGTACGGGCCTAGGTTGCGCCCGTGCAAGGCTAATTCCAGAAACGGCCGATTTGAGCTAGGCCACAGAGTCGCACAGAGTGTCCCCATTTGCAACGGAAAGTAAATGAACACAAATGGAAGCGAATTCAAACTCTTTATTGATTTTCAAGAAGTTTACAAGCGACGCTAGGCCGATATTACAAATCGCTCAAGCTCTCTCTCTCTGAAACATAAAAGGCGTGCCAAGTGGCTTACAAGATGGAATGATTCATAGCGATGTTCCGATACATTATGTCCTGTATAGGGTGCTTCAGCTTCTTGCAACGTTCCAAGTCCCCATAGTTGGCTCCGCGCCTTAGCACGTTCGATGGAAGCTCCGCACCCGCCGACGTCTCCTGCATCCTACATGCAGACTGTGGGGTTATCAGTACATTGTTATGCACTGGTGTGGAGGCTAGCTCGCCCACAATGCTGTCATTACCAAACACGTTCTATTTACTTTTGTGCATCTCTATCATTCATTGTCTTTCTAATCTTGCCTTAGGATCAATTTCATGGCATATGTCATAACCTATCCCGTGTTGCCAAATTCAAGTGTCGCATGAAAATACATACACGACTTACCCATACTTACCGTCCGGCCTTCCCTGTCCAAAGCAAATCAAGTTAGTCAACAATTCATATGTAATAACATAACGTGCCTCATGTAAACTTTCAATATCAAGGGCGTGTCCCTGCCTCGGGTTCTAGCGCGTCGTAGGCGTGTTCTCTAATTCATTATCATTTGGTGTGATACATTTCAAGCCGTTCAATAGGCACTTGTTCATTTAACTTAGACTACTTTGATTTCAATGCACGGACTTGCACGTGGATAGCCACCAGCAAAGTCCACTTAATCTATATGCACCGGTCGCTGGCATCACAAGCCATTTGGACATGTTCTCCCCTTGGTATTTCTCACCTGTCATAGCGTGCGGCTGGAACACCTAGATAGTCTCTTTGAAATACCCCGCACTTATGTTTCCTGTAGTGGCCAAGCCCGCACCCAGGTTGCTCGTAAGCCCCTTTGATTCCGCCTTGGCCGGTATATCCCGCCTTTGATCATGCCGCGGAATCCCTTTTTCTTCACGGCCATGGCATCGCCACCCCTCGCCCGTACCGTTTGTCCACGACCATTTCGTATTAACTTGTCTTTTTAACTTAACGGCTGTCTCTGAGCCGTAGGCTAACCCTTAGCCTTAATGCGTTATCGACCAGGTTGGCGTCCGTGCAGCGCGAGTAGCGAGCTCCGTTGCACGTGCCCGTCATACTTGTCGCTAACCATTTCTGTCCTTCTTATCTTTTATTCATTCTTTCTTTCACTTGTTCATTCATTCATTGATTCATTCATTCACTTATTCGTTTACTCTTTCATTCATACATTACGCAACTCCTTGTGCGGGAGTCGCCTTGGCGACCCATCGGTCCCATAGCCTTTCAATGTTGCTATACTCTACTCGGAACGACTATATTGATAGTCTTCCCATTTCATTGTTGTAACCCATTCATTGTTTCATTGTTGGACGCTATAAGGGACTTGAACGTAAGCTTGTGCCTTAGCACGAGCGTGGAGCGCGGTACGAGAGTTCTCGTATTTTCCATGTTCTTTTCCATATTTTATACAAGCATGCAAGATGGGATTATTCCCTTAGCTAGGTGCGTTGAGTCATTCATTTATTAGCATGCGCGGGGTTATCACCTAGCGATTTTCGTGATAGTGTCCGTATTGTTATGTGTCTAGGCTAAGCAAAGACGGGTTCATCGGAGCCACCCACCTTAGCGATGTTCGCATCGGCCGAGCGATACTCTGAGCGCGCCTTTGATAGTCTAAGTTTGGATTCATCTTTGACGGGCCATTGTAAGTCTTGCATCGATTCGCATCGATACTTCATCGGGTCGACGCAACTCTTCGAGTCGACGGCTCGCTTGAGTCGTTACACTTGCCGTTTGAATCGGCGTTCCGCTAGGGCGGAGCGGGTCATTACAATAGCTGCTATTGAGAAGTGGACTGCACCAAGTTCAGTCGCAGAAATCAGAAGTTTCTTGGGTTTAGCTGGCTACTACCAAAAATTTGTGAAGGATTTCTCCAGGATTGTTTAGCCGATGACGAAGCTCACCAGGAAGAATAAAGAATTTGTTTGGTCGGAAGCTTGCCAGTCAGCATTTGAGGAACTGAAGAAGAGGCTTACTACGGTGCCGATACTTGCGCTACCCTTAGGTACCGACAGTTTTTCAATTTATAATGATGCTTCCGGTAAGGAATTGGGCTGTGCTCTTCAACAACACGGGAAAGTAATTGCTTAGGCATCTAGGCAATTACGGACTCATGAGAAGAACTATCCCACGCATGATTTGGAGCTTGCAGCGGTGATATTTGCATTGAAGCCGTGGAAGCACTACCTTTATGGAGAGAGAGAGTAGAAATATTTACAGACCACAAAAGTCTTAAATATGTTTTCACTCAGAAGGAGCTGAACATGCGACAAAGACGATGGCTGGAGCTGATGAAGGATTTCAACATCAACCTGCAGTATCATCCGGGTAAGGCTAATGTTGTTGCAGATGCACTTAGTCGATACCCGATGGCGATGTTCTTGACCAAGGAGCGTCATTTGCTGGAGGACATGAAAAAGCTTAGACTGGAGATTGTACTGCCAGAAGAAGAAATGAAGAAACTGGGAAGAGAAGCCATTGTACCAAGAGCTGATTCAACAATGATGCAGTTGCAAGTGCGTTCAAGTCTGATGGACAGAGTCAAGGAGGCACAATTCTAAGACGAGACGCTTTGCAAACTCAGAGATCAAGTGCTGGCGAAAACACTTGAAGGATTCTCAATCGCCAGCGACGGAGCACTGAACCATGGTACGAGGCTGTGCGTACCAACTGGCGAACTAAGGAACGAGCTGATGTAAGAAGCACACCAGTCGCAGTATTCCATATATCCAAGATCTAATAAAATGTATCGGGATATGCGTACTATAGTATGGTGGTACGGAATAAAGAATGACGTATCCAGGTATGTAGCTAGATGTTTAATTTGTCAACAAGTGAAAGCTAGCAGACAGAGACCAGTAGGAATGTTGCAGCCGTTAGACATCCCGGAGTAAAAATGGGAGCACATAACGATGGACTTTGTGTCAGGACTGCCTCGATCCCAAGGAGGGAAGGATGCCATTTGGGTTATTATGGACCGACTGACAAAGTCAGCTCACTTTATCCCCTTCAAGGTTGGTCTATCCACTGAGAAGTTGGCGGCACTGTACATGCGGTATATCTACCGGATTCATGGAGTTCCGGTAAGTATCGTATCTGACAGGGATACCAGATTCACCTCTCACTTTTGGAAGAGCTTGCACGATAGGTTGGGAACGCAGCTGAAGTTCAGCACCGCCTACTATCCCCAGACTGACGGACAATCGGAGAGAACAATCCAGACGCTAGAAGACATGCTGAGATCTTGCGTCTTGGAATTTGGAGGGTCTTGGGAAGACCATTTGCACTTGGTAGAGTTCTCCTACAACAACAGCTACCAAGCTAGCATCGGTATGACTCCGTTCGAGGCACTTTATGGACGTCGTTGCCGCACTCCACTTGCTTAGGACGACGTAGGAGAAAGGGTACTGCTTGGACCTGAAATGGTGATCGATGCAGCATAGAAGGTAAAGATGATCAGAAACAAGCTCAGGATTGCCCAGGACAGACAGAAGCATTGGGCCGATAGCAGCCGACGACCGTTGGAGTTTGAAGAAGGTGACAGTGTGTTCGTGAAGATCTCCCCTACCAGAGGAACCATCCGTTTTGGCATAGTAGGAAAACTAAGCCCCTGGTATATTGGTCTTTTTGAAGTACTTAACAGGATTGGAGAAGTGGCTTACCGGGTGGCTCTACCCCCAAGTCTCGAAGGCGTCCACAACGTCTTCCACGTTTCGCAGCTGAGACGCTACATCCCGGACCCGAGCCACATCTTGGACCATTTGGAGCTGGAAATTGGACCCAGCCTCACAGTGCCAGAGTAGCCTGTGGCAATATTGGACAGAGGAAAGAAGAGAACCAGAAACTCTGTGACGCCGATAGTCAGAGTTATGTGGCGGCACAACTCACCAGGCGAGTCTACCTGGGAGCGAGAAGATAAGATGCGGGAGCAGTATCCGTATCTGTTTGAAACTTGAAGTAAACCCCTAACCCTGCCTTTAATTTCGAGGATGAAATTTTCTAAGGAGAAAAGATTGTGAAACCCAGAATTTTAGAATTTATGAATTATTGAGTGTAGCATAATTTTAGTTTATTATTATTATTATTATTATTATTATTATTATTATATATTATTATATATTATTATTATTATTATTATTATTATTATTTATTAGTCGGAATTAGGAAAAGATATTATTATTAAAATTATCGTTGATTTTTGATTGTGGCCCTGTCTCCGATCCCGAGTCCGGACTCCGACCCCGAGTCCGAACACCTGATCCCAGTTTCGAACCCGTTCTTTTTACTTCTTTAAATTCCGATTATATTTATTATCTATTAAAAAAAGAAAAAAAAAAGAAACAAAGCCATCTGGCTTGGTCTTCCACGACCAAGCCACCTCCCCTAATTTCACTCCCTCCTTTCACTCTCCTCCACCCCCTACTAACTCTTCTGACTCCTCTAACTCTCTCCATCCCTTCTTCTCCTCCTTTTTATTAAACCAACTCACCAGCAAACTCTCCCCACTCCCATTCCACACACTCTCTCACTCTTAAATTCTTCCCCAAAGCCTCACCCGCGCCCAAGCCCGCGCGACCGCCGGCGCCCCTCCGGCGACTCTGCCCGCGTCCGACCCACGCGGCCACGCCTCCCATCGGACTCCGGCCAACCCACGCCGGCCGCGCGCCCCTCCGCGCCGCCTTTTCGATGCCACTTCCCGTCGGTCCAGCACCCGCGCGCGAGCCCTCGCGCCGAGCCCCGTTCCAGCGCCGTTCCCGCGGCGTCCCCCGCCATCGATCCCGACCTCCCGTCACCGCGCCCTCCGGTGCCGACCCCGCGAGCCCCCTGCGCGCTGCCTCCCAGCGCCGGCGACCCCTCCGCCCGAATGCCGCCTCCCAGCGCCGCTGACCCTGCAGGATTCCGACCCGCTTACCCCTGTGCACTCCCCGCTCAGGCCAGCACCCTCACGCTGTGGTCGTGCGACGATCCTCTGGTTCCGCAATTTTCGCAACGGTGTTGTCGTTGTCCGCCTCTTTCGCGGCTCCCGTGCACTATTCCAGCAATCCCAATCTGCTGTCCGCGTGGATATTTCTTTTCCTATTATCATCTGAGAGCTCTAGCCGAGCAACCCAAGGTATATCTCATGTCCCCGTGTCCCTACCTTATTGTCGATGATGATACGGTCCCCGATCCCGTTACGGGATTCGGTTTAGGCGATTGTAGTTTCGAATTTTTCCGAATTCCATTTCAGAATAATTCGGTTTTGTGGATTCCGGTTTTTCGAACTTTATTTCGGGATTTCCAAATTTAATTCGGGAGTATTATGTGGTTTTGGCTACAAATAATTATGATATGTTTTCGGGTTGGATATTATTTCTGCGTGGAATATTATTATGGATGGTTTGGGTTGTTTCCCTGGTTTGGGATATTATTTATGTTGACTTTTGGCACCGTCCCAGGATTGGGTTGTCCCAATTACAGAGGAGATGTTGTCCAAATTTTCGGGGAAGTTTTCAAAAATAAAGTATTTTAAAATGGGATTCTATTTTCAAAATTTGGTAGTTTGCAAACGGATTACAAAAGTGGTTTTGTCGATTTGAAAGTGGATTTTGGAGTTTCGTATCCTCGATTAGGCGACGACCGTATCGGTCGAATGAGCCTGGCGAAGCGCAAACGCTACAGGGTTCCTGTACGTTGAGGCGCTAGCCAGCAACATGACTTTTGGACCAAGTCTGAGACGCATTTTACAACTATATTTATATTTATAATTATTTTTAGAACTTGTACTGCTGTTAGTATTTTTGGTGCAGGACTTCGGCCTCTATTTGGACCGTTCACGGCACTCAGAGCTCGCCTAGATGATTAATTAATTTATGTAAAAATTTGTAAAGGGCATAAGCCCAGTTTTCTATTTTATTTCGCTGTGACCTTGTATTGTGTAGTTTAGGTTTTTATTTTCTTTTTTGAGTTGGTTTAAGTTATTAGACGCGTAATTATAATTTAGTTATTAATTATTTTGTATAAATTTAATCAGGTTTTTCACGATAAATTAACTTGAATAAAATATAGGTAAGATAACGAAGTCCATGTTTTATCACTAAAAGGAAAATGTATATATATATATATATATATATATATATATATATATATATATATATATATATATATATATATATATATATATATATATTAAAATACAAAGTTTTGCCAAATTAACCGATAAATGCCATTTTTTCAATTAATCAATAACCGACTTACTTAATTAAAAATAATAATGAACGTAGATTGCGACGTTAGATGTTTTCCGGTAGATTAATTAATAAACTTAAAACCTGACTAGGGTCTACTTCTAGAGATTGTAACTAGCACACCTAGAATGGTTTCATTATGGTTCTAAGACAAGGTTCTCAACTGTAGGATCTCGGAGACGAACCTAACATCCTCCTCGGTACCGACCTTTCCGATCCAGTCAATTAACAGAGGCAAGTTACGGTTATGTTTTCTTGTATTTTATTTAGTAATTGTCAAGCTGCATATTTTAACCACATTGCTACACGGAACCCTCTTCAAGGGTTCAGATATTGATTGATATTGATTGTGGGGATTGTGGGAATAGTATAACGTTTATGGCCAATACCCCTCATATTGCATATTGTGCGAGCTTATCCCTCTTACACACGGGGATAAGCCATATTGCGTCGCTAGGACGCTATTGTATAACCCAAGCCGGTCATAGACGATTACACATTCAAATCACATTGTTTTCAATTGTTAAAAATGCTGGAAAATATTGTTTCAATTGTTTAGCTTGCACTTTTTCATTATTACTTGAAATATGAGATACATATTCGTACTTGCTCCCTCCTGACTGGAGACAACATTTTTAGGTGACATTGAGGATGCAGAGCTATTGTACAATAGCTACTATGACCCGGTTTTGTACCCTGTGGCGTTGCCGGAGTCCCCCTTGGAGGACGCAGGACCTGAGGCCGACGAGCCGACCACTTAGCTAATCGTTTCCAGTTTTCTAGTTTTGTTATTTTGGAGTTTTGTTAATTTTGAATTCAGCAGTTTATTTCAGTTCATTTATTTCCAGTTGTACTTTTCAATTGTTGAATAAAAGTTTTAAAATTTCCGTATATTGAGTTGTGACAAATGTATAGATGTTGTTGTGAATACCTGCATATAGAACAGCTTACTGCTGCCGTCTCACATCGGTGCAGGCTGGGCATGATCCGGTTCGACCCAATAATTTGGGATCGGGTCGTGACAATGTTAATGTTAATGTTAATGTTAATATTAATTTTAATGTTATGTTTAATGTTAATTTTAGTATTTAATGTTAATATTAACATTAATATTAACATTAACATTAATATTAACAATAAATTATGGATTAGAGTGAGGGGGGTTTTTAGGGGATTTTCTAAGAAGGGCTTTTGATCGGCTTCCATATATATATATATATATATATATATATATATATATATATTTTCAACAAGGCAAGACATACAGGAATGTTGTAACAGAAAATTTGTTGGTATAATAGAAACTTGCAAAAATTAGGAAGGGGGAAAGAACTTCAAAAAAAAAATACTTATAAGAATACATTCTGTCTAACTGACTGACAGAATCTGTACAGTTTGACAAAAATAAGCTACACTGGCGGGTTTTAATTTTGACATTTGGGCAGTTGGGGCTTAAAGGAAGTTGGGGGGTTGTGCATGTAACAAAATTAAATCCTTAATATTAAGCCCCATTGTCATAGCAAATACTATCACAACCAAGAAAAATGTCCCAATTCGAACTGCCATTCCTCCAATCCAATGCCAAAAAATGCTCGTTTTTGCCAATCAGGTGGCATAATCTATAGAAATTTTTAATTTTTTGAAACTACATTTTTCCTGTCCGACTTATTGTTTTTTTTCGTAAATTTTTTTTTATAATAGCTTCCACCAACCCAACATCAATAATTGAGCTCCTTGATTTATAATATACTAGTAAATTCACGTACGTCACATGTAAGATATTTTATATAATATAGTTAAAATAATTCAAATATTTAAATATATTTGATTTTAAATTTGTTAAACAATTTAAACTTTTAATATTTTTCACTTTAGCTTAAATTATATATTTAGTTTATGAATATTTAAACGTAATATATATATATATATATATATATATATATATATATATATATATATATATATATATATATATATATATATATATTGTGCTCTTCGGTCTGGCGGCAAGGCCTATGCCGCCCCCACGGGGTCGGCACCCCCCTCTTCAGGTTCCTCCATTCCGGCAGATCTATTTGCTCTCAACCCCCATTGGGAGCTAGGCCCCAGGGCTTCCCTTCCGTCCACCCCCTCCCCTCTATGCTGCGGTCCCCACCCAGCGCTGCCCCAGCCCCGGCGCCTACCTTCACTGACATGCTTCGACCAGACAGGGCAGCGAAGCTGGGTATCCTGCTCCCAGACGTTCTCCTCAGCGAAGTCGACTATCCGTTACCGGACCCTCTGCCCATTGTCCCTTTCTCCAACCAAGAACTAGAATCCTTGGCCACCTCCTTCCCCTTCTCTTTTGTTCCTAAATTCTCCTCAGGCTACCCCAAACTCTCTAGGGTCCAGGAGGTTATCGCCGGCTGGCTTCTGTCAATAATTTACAGAGTGGCACCTCTAGATCCCAGGCATATCCTACTTTACCTCTCTTCAGATACAGACTACAGGACTGTTTGGTCTAAAGGAACCAGCAGAGTGGACTCTCACCAGATGAAGATTATTAAAGGGTCTCGAGCTTTAGCACCAAGGAAGACTTAGCGACGGTTGCCGCATGGGTGACCCTCCCCAATCTGCCCCTCATTTGCTTCGTTTTGGCAGCCCTAAAGCGTATAGCCAATTCCTTTGGGACGTATGTGGCCACAGCCCCAGAAACAAGCAATCTGACCAAAGCCCACTATGCAAAGATTTGTGTGGAGCTTGATCTCTCTAATGAACCCCCCAACTATATCCTCATTGAACTGGGCAACCAATCCCACACCCAGTAAATCATCTACGACAGCCACATCATCTTCTGTTCCCACTGCCACCTGCGCGGGCACCAAGCTCAGCACTATTTTCGGCTACACCCCGAGCTTAAGAGGAAACCTCCTAGGCCAGTAGCTCACACCAAAGCAGGTCAGATCCAGTCGCACCCCATGTCCCCCTACTCCCGCCACCGAATTCTCATATCAGATTCCAACCCAGCAAAAGCGGCACAGAATAAGGCTCACCGGAGGACAGGAGGGTAACTTTCCCATCAGCCAGAGCAGTTGTCCCTTATCACCCTCCAACCCTGAACCTTTCTAACCAGTTTAACGTCCTCCAAGAAGATATGACAGAGCCTACTCGAGAGACCAAACCTTCCGGGGAATCTCCCAACCTACAGGACAGTAGTACCCACAAGCTAAAAGAAGCGGAGAAGGTCCTTCCAGAGAATCAAACCTCCCAAAAAGTCGATGTCATTGAAGCCCTAGCCATTCTCGGACCAGATCAAGCCAAGAGAGGATTACAGGTTATCGTAGCCGGATTCCCCTACTATCAGAAGGAAATCTGTTGGGCAATCTTGACGACGCTATTCTCATCCCTACCGAGGAAATCGTGTCGGATTCAGCGGGAAACCGTTCGATCAGTACGACAACATCCTCATTAACCACACCGACGGCTCTACCCCCAGTTCTTCCATCTCAAATGCGGGGGAGGCTACGACCGCCATCGGGAAAACTTATTGTTTAATATAAAAAATCAAAGACAGGTATTACAGAACACTGAAATTGATTGCAAACTTGCTTATACAAAGGAAAGCCTAGAAAGAAATCCTAGGAAATAATCTAAGTACAATTTTTTAGTTTTGATTATGGGTGTGACGGTGGAGGCTCGGGAATGTGCTATCAACTCTGCCTGACTTCGTGGACTATCTGATGCAGTCTTTTGCTCGTGAAGAAATTATTTTTTTCCTTGATGTTGCCAGCTTTTTGCAGGGGTGTGGCACCCTGCTATTTATAATAAAATGTATATTGAGCCGCATAGACGGCTTGCGGCCACGTGGCTGATTAGCACGCGAAGATCCGCTCTTTGGCTGCCATCTGTCGATTTGTTGGGATTTTGTTGCAGCAAATCTGGGTAGTTAAGGACTTGGTCAGATTGCCACGTGTCCTGTTGCGGGGATCATCATTTTTTAGCCGCATAGGTCTCTCAGTCTTCGATCTATATTTTGGCCACATAAAGCTCATGCGGCTTGGATCACAGTTACTCTTGGCTGCATGAAGTTTGGAGATTTTGGGGCCGCATAATTCTGAGCCGCATAAGGTTCATGCGGCTTAGATGACACTCTTCTGGCCACATGAAGGCGTACGAACCCTACTTTTGGGCGGCGTCTCACGTCTTATCCTTTTTTGTCGAAGTGTCAGAACTGTCATTTTTGTCAGTTTTGTCAGGACTTGTCAGCTTTATCAGTCGAACTGCTCCTCTTGGCCGCATATCTTCCTTCTGCTGCTGTTTGTCGACGGACCGCATATGTCATTGAACCAGTCATTCGGCTTTCCTTCATGCGGACCTGTTTTGCCCAAAGTACCTATGCGGCAATTTGTAATCCGCATGAACCCTATATTTTTCATGCTTCTACAAGACCCCCTTCAAAGTTTTCAAATTACAAATTTGGAATACTTTGAATAAGAAGCATGAAAATATGTCAAGCCGTAGGGAGTCTTCAAGTCGCAGGAAATTTTTTGAACTACAAAGAGATCTTGAGTCACAGGGAAAATCCTGAGCCGCAGAACAAATCTTGAGCCGCAGGGACACTTCGAACCGTAGAGAGCCTGCCAGCTGTCACTGCTACAATTTTTTGATTCGGTTGTGGAACTCTTTTCGCGATAAAGCCGACGGTTACTGGTGATAAAGTCCCCAAACGTCGTCATTATCTTTAATGTTCTCGAGAACCGAAGATACGCTCGACGGTTATTAGGGATAAAGTCCCCAAACGTCGTCCCTATCCTTAATGATCTCGAGAATTGAAGAGTCTCTTTTCAGCGACTCTATAAATAGGAGTCATTCAGAGAGAGAGAGAGAGAGAGAGAGAGAGAGAGAGAGAGAGAGAGATATTCCTCTTTCACCTTCTCCTTCTTCGAATTCATCATACTTTCTGCTATGGCTCCAAAAGCTTCTAGGTCGACTAGTGCGGCGGCCAAAGGGAAGAGTTTGCTTCTCCGTCGAGAGCGGTAGACACTCCTTCAATTCATTCCGACGTGCAACCTCCTCTCAAGAGTAAGGATGTGAGCAGACGTTGACTGAAATTTTAAATGGCCATAGCGCATATTTTCATGCACGGGCCTGTCATATACTGCCTCTGCTATAAGCCTGGTTGATGCATGCCCTTATCTCATCTGGACCACATGTGTTCTGTATGATAGGGCCGCATGGACTGAGCCGCATAGTAGCTGCTCATTTGAACTTGAACCGCCTGAGTGCCTCCAGATTGATCTGTATGAACATTTCATGAATGAGCCGCATAGGTGCCGTGTGAGCACTTTATGATCGGGCCGCATGAATACTGTATGGGTGGGCCACATGGTTGTCTCGTGACTGATCCGTTCGAGTATTGGGCCGTATGAGTATTTCATAAGTACCTCATATTTGAGCCGTATGAACACTTCATGACTGAGCCACATAAATGCTTCTCAAATTGAGCTGCATGAGTACTCTATGAAGTCGGCCTTATGACTTTGGGCTGTATGAGTTCTGTTTTGGCTAGGCCGCATAACTGACAAGGCCGCACAGAGTCTTTTGTTATTATATGACTATCTTCTTTTCTTTGATTTTTGTAGCATCCGTGTCGAAGGCTGAGACCATTGCGAAGGAAGTGGTGCTGCCCTCTTTCATCAAGCAAGAGTCACCGTTTGTTAAAGAGGAGGTGATACCAAAAGTTGAGGTAAAGGAAGAGCTGGCGTCCATCGGAGAGGGGATTGCACTCAAGGAGGAGCCCAAGTTTGAGGGCAGTAGTATTGGAAGTTCTGACCCTCCTGCCCCCGCCGAAGACTCCGGTCAGATAGATCTTTCATATGCGAAATGGCTAAGGGAATGGTATATGCCTAAACACGGCTATGATCCTTGACTGTAGGGATCTGTGGGCTACTATGTACTGGTTGTTTCCAGAAATACATGTAACTAGACGTTCGTATCTGCCTTTGTATTTTCGACTGTCTATAGCTGTAGCTTGCGTTTTGCTTCTTTTGCAATCCTTTACTGGAGGTGTAGTCCTATAAATGTAACTGATTTTGAATAAACAGGGTATGATCATCCCATACTTTATCTGTGGTATTTTGTGGTGCTTGTACTAGAGAGCCTAATACATCATTTGTATTTGATAAAGGATATTCCACTGGGGGATTTTTCTGGACCTATTGCCCTTTTGTGCATCTGAAAATACGAGCAAATAGATTTGAATGATATTTTGTGGACCTACTACTCTTTGGTACACCGATGGTGCGAGTAATAGATTAGGATAACTTTTGTGGACTTATTACCCTTTTTGTGTACTGGCGATGCGAGTACTGATAATAAGTGGAGAGGAAACCAACGTATTTACTCAGAGGTAATGAGGACGTGGTAAATATGGGTCAAAACAGAGCCTTCCTACTCAGCGGTAATGAGAACATGGTAGGAGCAAGCATAATAGAGGTACACAGAACAACTCAGAGGTGCTATCAATGTGGAAGTTCTATGCATTGGGTAATTTGTTTGTGATGGATGGGAAAAATAACTCAGAGGTAATATGGACGTAGTTGTTTTTCCATTGGGAGAATTTTATGGACCTATTACCCTTTTTGTGCACTGATGGTGCAGTAACAGATTAGGACAAATTTTATGGACCTACTACCCTTCTGCGCACTGGTGGTACGGGTAATAGATTTTGAGGCAAATTCTTGGTGGAGAAAAGCTATGACCAGGAAGTTCATAGATATGACCAAGAGATGAGATATGAATTCATTCGGAGTAGTCAGAGAGTAAGATCAGTGGTACCTGAGGGTACATAACTCAACAATCTGGGAGATTTGAAGTCAGAGTGTAAGTTCAGCGATACCAGAGGGTATATAACTCACAATCTGAGAGACAATTGGAAGGTGTCGTTTAGACATAATATTTTTTGAGGAACTTGCCGTTGACGGGCATCATGAGCAAGTCTCCATTTTGTTTTGCAAGACGGTACGCATCGTTGGAGAACACGGTCTCGATGATGAAAGGCCCCTCCTATTTAGGCTGGAATTTGTCGGGGGTCTTGTGAGTCATGACCATTGGTCTGCGAATGGCCAAGACAAGATTGCCAACTTGGAATATTCTCTGTTTGACTTTCTTGTTGAAAGCCCGAGAGATACGCGCTTGGTAGAGCTCTATGCTTTGTTGAGCCTGTAAACGCTTCTCATCTAATGCTTCCAACTCTTGTAGCCGTCAGCGGTAGTTATCGTCTGCCGTTAACCGGTAGGTAAGGGCCACTCGAAGTGAGGGGATCTGAGTCTCCAATGGGAGGACTGCCTCGCTCCCGTAAACTAAGGAGAACGGTATATTTCCTGTAGCCGTCCGAATTGTCGTCCAATATGCCCAAAAGCACTCACCAAGCTTTTCATTCAGTCGTGTTTGATTGCAGACACGAACTTTTTGAGGAGCTTGATTATGGTTTTGTTGAAAGCTTCAGCCAGACCGTTGGCCGATGGGTTATATGCTGTCGAGGCCATGTTCTAAATCCGATTCTTGTCACAAAATCGATAGAAAGCGTGGCTTGCGAATTGCGGACCATTGTCATGAATAATCCTCCGGGTAGTCCAAAACGGTAGATGACGTAATGTTTTATGAAGCTAATCACGTTCGATGTCTTTACCTCTGCCAATGGAACAGCTTCCGCCCATTTGGAGAAGTAATCGGTGATTGCAAGTATGAATCGATGCCCTCTAGACGACGGCGGGATGATTGACCCAATGATGTCTATTCCCCATGCTTCGAATGGCCAAGAGGTCACTGTCGGATGCAAGAATTCAGATAGCAGATGTATAAAATCTGTGTGGATCTGGCAAGCCTTGCATATTTTTGCATAATCAACTGCATCTACAACCATTGTGGGCCAGTAATAATCCATCAGGCGAAGACGATCTTGCAATCTTGGGCCAGGTTGGTGAGCCCCACAAGTGCCATCATGAGCTTCACGTAGGGCTTTTTTGGCTTCTGCATTTGACAGACATCTTAGTAGTCGCCCATCGTAGGATCGTCGATATAACATTTTCGTCTCCGTATCGTAGAAAAATCTGAGGGAGCGTCTTCTGATTGAAGTTTCTTCCTTTACATTCTCTGGCAGAATTCCATAGACTGCAAAGTCGATGAGCGGGCGTCTCCAGTCTTGTGTGTCGTTGGTTATCTGGGCAGAGAAGCTCATACCCAGTTGAAGATTGTTCCTAGGGCAGACCAGCTCATGGCCTATTATGTCGACTAGATGATGAGTGTCATTTAGAAGCGCCAAGGAAGCGGCGAGACCTGCTAGGGCATCGGCTTCGATATTTTGGAGCCAAGGAACGTGCACTATAAAAAACCCCTCCAAGGTTGAATGATGGCAATTGCTGTCTGATAATAGGAAATCAGTCCTCGTTGCGAACCTCGTATGAACCTCGTATGAACCTCGGATCTGGTTAACAACCAACTGCGAGTCACCCTATGCTTCCAGGTACCTGATCCCCACTTCTTTTGCGAGTTGGAGCCCAATGACTAGAGCGTTATATTCGGCTACGTTGTTCGAACAAGGTTCTGTAAGAGAATACGCCCGGTTAACTACTAGTCCTGAGGAAGAAATTAATACCATCCCGACTCCAGCGACGATATTACCTTGTGACCCCGTTCTTGAAGCACCGTCGAAGAACATTCGCCAAATAGCATCGTGCGAAGTCATGTTCACGGCGACGACTTCCTCAGGAATTTTTTCATAAATTTTGGCTGTTTCTGAGCCTGGATGGGCTGCTAAGAAGTCATCCAAAGCTTGACCTTTGATAGACTTCTACGGAACAAAAACCATGCCGTATGGGGATAATAGTATCGCCCAGGTGGCCAGACGAGAACTGAGTGCGCCTAGCTTAGTTATGAGAACCCTGAGAGGATTAACTCGTGAAACAACATAGATGGTCTGCCCTGTCATATAGTATCGTATTTTCTGAATGGCGAACACTAGGGCAAGGCACTCCTTCTCCACGGCAGTGTACCTATGTTTCGGTCCTACCATCATCCGACTGAGATAGTAAATGGCTTGTTCATGTCCCGCGTCATTATTTTGTGCTAGCGGAGCACCGAAGGAGTGTTCTATCGCCCATGCATAGAGCAGGAAGGGCTTTTCGGCGACCGGGGCTACCAGAATTGGCAGATTCATCTATCACGCCCCAGAACCAGAATACTGGAGAGCAGGGGACAGACACAGCCAGCTGCATATATAGAAGTGTAATCCACATCGACATACGGTCACGGCTGTCTAGATGCATGAGGGTTTATCTACAAGCCATCGGTCTCTTATGGTCAAGAACAAGCCTAGTATCTCAATCTCAAGCAAGTAATACATGTTACAAGATATCAGATCATCAGACATGAAAGGTAAGACGTCCCGAACATTACATATACAGATGATCATGAAGCTAGTCGTACAAAATATGAGGACTAGCAAGAGTTTCAGTCATACATGATCAACCCTAGGATTTGTCAATCATGTTACAGCCCGTAGGCAGACAAAATTATAGGTTTCAACACGAGCTAACACTTGCTCGGCGGCTAAACGCCACAAAAGAATAATTTTACAATTTGAGCGGGAGAGCAAAATAAACCCACTCGTTGCTATGGTTTCTTCTAGTGTTCACCATCTGGCTGGAAGGCGGGGAGATCCTCGGGAGCTACTCCGAAATCTGGCCATACAAAACCAGCTGGGTCAGACCCCAGAAGAGCAAGTGCCACAAGGGAGGCTTCACTTAAGAACTAAAACCAGCATATTAGCACATGAGAACAATAATAAAGACATGAGTTAAAGAAAACAAGATGATAAACGATAGGACAACTAAGGGACTATTCCGGTAGCCAAATTACAACCGTAAACCAAACAAGGACCCGGTTGTAACCCTTCACCTGAACAGAGCTTAGTCTCCAACTAATTATCGATAAGAGTAAAACATAAGCAAGCATGTCCTGAGATAGCTTGTACTGGGGCTAGGCAAGACTAGACAGGATTGGACTCCATCCAACACTCACGGCCAAGCAAAGAGTACGGCTTGATACTTTAACTAACTAGGGTTATCACAAACCTAGTTACTAGCAAGATGCAATGAGATGTTCCCGCAGTCACAAGCCCTGCAGCTATCTAGGTTATCCAGGCGAGATTTATTTAAGAGTTATCAAGAATTATTAGGTAACTTGGAGTGCAACACCTAACAGTGTGCTTAGAACTTGTTTCATGGAGTACCCCACATGACAGTGGGCTGGAAATATGCCCTACTCGACGGCAGGCTACAAGTCCCTCAGGTGTGGCCGGGATAACGGGATCGCCTGTAACTAGAAACATCTCCCTATATGAACTACTTGATCAATCTAGTCATTATCCTAGTCCGATTCAGTTTGAATTCCTGACCGTGGGAAATCAAGGATTCATGTCCTAGACATGATGCAAGATGGGACATATAACTTGTATAGAGACAATCAAGAGAAATCACCCACAGTGTCAAGACGAGAGTTACATATTACTTGTCAAGATTACTTGTCAGGAGTGCGCCACCCCGGGCCATTATTAAGCTGGTACATGTCATGTTTACTTGTTACTTGTCAAGAGTGCACCACGACAGTCCACTATTGAGGATGATCACCTCATGTTCATGTTATCAAGTCTTACCATGCTCAAGGCCATCATGCTCCATATTTTCAAGTTATCAAGTGGGGTCGTCACAAGTTAGGCCAAGTACAGGACACATGTGAGATCACAAGCATTATACAAGAACTAGGAGAAACATGCATGGGAGTTGTCATAACACAACAATTCTCAATATTCAAGAAAGTACGTGAAAATGTTCAAGCGTAAAATTAGAACACAAGAGCTCCCTCAAGACAATAGGAGAAGAACTCTTGTAAAAGAGTTTAGGCAAAAAACATCTCACAACACTCCGCGTGATACGCAGGGTTGGCCCGGCGTAAAATCGGAACATAACATCGTTGGCGTAAAACTGAACATAACTTCCTTATGAATCATTATCATTGGTAACATGAAGCCTATGTTATGCACATAGTTGGAGAGTCATTTATCACAAGGTCTAGTTCATATAAGGTCATAGCTCAACGCATGAAAACACAAGATCCAATGGTAATCCCCAAAATCCAAGGTTCAACACATCTCAGAAAAATAGGCATAACTTTCCCATACGAACTCTAAATGAGGTGCTCCAAAGATATTCAGAAAGGCAAGACAAAGATCTAAAACTTTCATGTTTTAAGTTTTTCGAAATTTTGGCTAGAAAATAGCTAAACTTGGCTAAACAGTCATTATATGCACTTTTTACGCCAAAAATTCAATTCTGCGTAAAATACGCAAAAGAGAAGGGTTCCAGCGTAAAATTTACATTCAGGATACAATCCTGCGTAAAATACGCATGAACAGGGTTTCCTGCGTAAAATTTACATTCAGGATACAATCCTGCGTAAAATACGCAAGAACAGGGTTCCCTGCGTAAAATTTACATTCAGGATACAATCATGCATAAAATACGCATGAATAGGGTTCCCTGCGTAAATTTTACATTCAGGATACATTCCTGCGTAAAATACGCAAGAACAGTGTTTCCTGCATAAAATTTACATTCAGGATACAATCCTGCGTAAAATACGCATGAACAGGATTCCCTGCGTAAAATTTATATTCAGCCAGCACTACATTCTTCAGCCGACATGAAAAATTCAGAAAACTTGTTTTGGCCAAAAAAACTTCATTTTAACTCGAAATGAGGTGAATCAAAAACCAAATTCATACGAAATTCTGTGTTCTTGCTCATGGAACTATTAGTTTTTGAAAATAACAAGTTTTAGTAGATCAAAACCAAGAAAACTCCATGAACTTATGAAACCCCAAAGTTACAATGTAGATCTAGAAGAATCTATCCATAAAAATCAAAAACTCCAAGTTCTAAAGAGACTTATAATCATGTGAAGAAGAGAATGGGACAATAAAACTTGAGATCCATCATGAAGCAAGTTGCACTTGCCTAGGGCTCTTGGGTGTAGGTGGAGAGGAGTAAATGAAGAAGAAGAAGAAATAATGAAGAGAGAGAAAGGGTTGGTGAGTTATAAAGGATGGTTTATCATGATGAACCAAGGAGGGTCTAACCAAGTTAAACAAAAATAAACAAACCAAGCCAATACATGCCATGATGAATCTAAACAAGATTAAATCAAGATTAGCTAGCAAATGACAAGTCATGGTACGGGTCAGAATCTCGTACACGTATACTGGAAATACGTATAACGGAAAACAAAGGTGACAACTCTACCTTAAAAGAATTTTGTCCTCGAAATTTAATCAAGAGGCTAGAAATATCAGGACAAGCTAATCTAACACGGGCAATCTACGACTAGCAGTCAATCAAGCAATCATTCATGCATGCAAGTAAGTAAAAGCATAAGGCATAAGAGAGACATTATACCTTATGAGTCAAACAGGTGTGGATATCATGATCGGACATCATCCTCATGCTCCCACGTTGACTCACCTAAAGAGTGGTGACCCCAAGCGACACAGACTAAACTAATAGTCTTGTTCTTGAGTACCTTCTCTCTTCGGTCCAATATGGATACGGGCCTTTCCTCATACGAAAGATTGGTACCAACAACCAATTCTAAATGATCAAGGACATAGCTCGGATCCGGGATGTACCGTCATAATTGGGATACATGGAACACGTCATGTACCTTACGTAACAACGGTGGAAGAGCGAGATGATAGGATGCATCACCTACTCGCTCAAGAATATCGAACGGCCCTATATACCTAGGACTAAGCTTTTTTCGTACGCCGAAACGAATGACGCCACGGGTAGGCAAGATCCTAAGGAATACATGGTCGTCGACTGAAAACTCAAGGGGTCGTCGATGAGAATAGGCCCAATGGCGCTGGCGATCTTGGGCAACTCTAAGATGATCTCTGACTTGTCTGACCACCTCGATTGTCTGCATAATCATCTCTGGACCAAGCATCTGTCTCTCGTCTATATCATCCTAGGCTAAAAGAGATCTACACTTCCTGTCATACAGTGCTTCAAAGGGTGCCATCTGGATACTGGCCTAGAAACTGTTGTTATAAGAGAAGTCCACGAGATGCAGGTGATCTTCCCATGAACCACCGAAGTCAAGCGTACAAGATTGCAACATATCTTCAAGAGTCTTGTCGCAACCCGCACCCGTTTTTCGGACGTGAGCTCGTGAGCAAGCCAGCTACGTATCGAGCGGACTCCAGCCCGACTCGGATACGTAAACGCTGTCAAGGCTATGGTATACTGCCAAATCATGGCTAATAAATATATATCTCAAATCCATAATAAGTGTACGAATCATGAATGAACACTATGTGTCATGATCTGCAGCCCACTAGCATATATATCCGATGAGACTCCAAGAAAAATAACAAGTCTCTAAACTGAATCAATAAACAGGATAACTCATGATAAGGAGTGTAGAGCACGAAAGGATAACAAACATAATAATGATACCTGAATCCCACAAGAACCGCAAATCCTCTGCCATCCAGAACTACTAGCTAACTCCATGCATTCGCTAAGCCTGAAGAGATCATCAGGTCCTCAGAGGACATAGCAAGATACATAATATACATGCCTATCTAACAGTTTTATCATGCACAAGAAAATAAACAAGACAAACAGGAACACGACAAATGACTATGAACATGAACATAAACACGAACATGAACACTAGAACAACTACGCGTAAATGAACTGCCGGATAAACGAATACACGAGATCAATGGAAGAACAAAACCCTCGTCCCGAGTGTGGACTCTCTGGTTTGAACTAAGCACTAACCCTCGTCCCGAGTGTTGACTCTCTGGTTAGCTCACGGCATGACACCCTCGTCCCGTGTGTGGACTCTCTGGTGTAATTGGTCAACTCTCGTCCCGAGTGTGGACTCTCTGGTGCCAATGATCACGACAAACACCCTCGTCCCGAGTGTGGACTCTCTGGTGCACCAAACAACCCTCGTCCCGAGTGTGGACTCTCTGGTTGTGCAAAACGATAATCAAGGCTATGGCAGTTCACTACACGCACTCGTTCTATGACACGACTCAAGCAAGGTACTGACGAGAAACTCCAAGTGTGAACCACAAGACTAAACATGAACAAGGCTATATGCAATGAAAACAACTCAAAATAATATAGTACAAAAAGCACATGTCCATAAACAGTCAAGATTGGAAAATGAAATACAATGCATGTAAATAAAACTGTAGAGGAAGGCAAGGTATACTTGCCTGGAGGTTGCACACAGATCCAACAAATATATAGTCAACTGGTAAGCCAATGAGTCCAAATCATCACAACTGTCTCCGAAAGCTGAAACAAACATTACCAACATTCTCAGAATGGTCAAATTAGCTAGGATTGCCTGTCTTTAAGTCCAATTCTGGACACAGGAGCAAAACGGTAATTTCGGACAAAAATGGTGTCCGCCATTGGACCCGCTTTGCACCAAAAAGTGTGCCAGAGTCAATGGTCTCTAAAGTCATCAAACTACCTGTCTACGAATTTGTTTTGATGATATGAACCCAATGGTATATCCAGTTTTGGATTCCGGACGGCCGTGCACAAAATCACCCATTGAATTGGATCGTAGGGCCCGCGAAACGGCGATCCGATCAACTGTCTCAGAATTGGACCAAACTTGGCATACAGGACCAGAAAAACGATACGGTCCTGTTGGCGTAAGTTTCGTCTCGATCTAATGAGCGTGCACAAAGTAATTAGGAAATTTGCACAAAGGCCGATACGGTAAATTTTGACGGATACGCATCAAATTCGTCGCGCACACGCGACCAATTTGAATTCCGTTAAAGCCCACACGACCACGAATCCGTTACGTAACTTTCGATGCTTTCGGTTCGTGACCACGTCACCCGAAATGGCGGGACGCGCGTCGTATCGAGGGATTTTCAAGTTTTTCGAAAAACAGTTATCATGTTTTTCCTCGATTTTTAACCCTATTTATCTTGCTGTATAAACTATTAGAAATACGACTAATGATGGGGTTTCCATTTTGGTTAGGTTGTCTAAACTTCTGTTCAAGTATTTTTTTGATTCGGCCTATAGATTCGCGAGAAATCGCCTTCCAAATTGAGTGTCTGGACTGTGCTAGTATCATATTTTTGCACCGTTTCCGCTCGACTTCGTGTCGATATTGCAGACGGGTTTTCCTACGATTATCGAAGTTGTTTACTGGGATCTAAAGAGGGTTATATTGGGTTCACGTAGGATCTTCTAGATCGGAAATCGATTAAGGGATGAACGAGTAACATACCCGTGAAGTTGGCTTCTAAATACTGCTGCTGCTGTGGTTCCGTCCGCTCGCACGCGCGTGCGTTGCCTCCGACGCATCGTGGTCGCGCACGGCTGTGGCGCCGGCGGCCGTAGGGTGGTCACCGAGACTGGGAAGGCGCCGTGGGTGTGGTGGCGCTGCGCTGCGTTGAAGAGATTAGGGTTTTCGACCAACTTCGTTTGCGCGTGCGTTTATCTATTTATACAGTGAAAGCTCGGGTCGGCTGGTTCCTGTGCGTGGGGGAATTGGTTTCCATGAGCCTGGGAAGGCTTGGGAAAACAGGGCTGGCCTGGGCTCGACTTGGGCTTGGGCTGGGTGCATTGGATTTGGGCTGAGGGGATTAGGGAATTAGGGGCTCGGCCTGCTGGGCCGAGGCTGCTGTTGCTTTCTTTAGAAATTAGTATATACCTAATTATGTATCTATATATATACACATGGTGATTTATATATTTATATATACACACATGTATACATGGTAGTGTATATATTCATATATACACACACACACATTATATTTATATATATTTATATATACAAACACACATATATTTATATATATTAATATATACAAACACACATACATACACATGTATATATATTATATATTTATATATACATACAATATACGTATATAATATACATTTATATATTCATACACATATTTAATATATAACTATATTTATATACACACACATATATATATCTATGTTTACACACATCTATATACATATATACCTCATAAATTTATATACCAATAAATACTCAATTAACAAATAATAATATCTAATAGCAATAATATATTTATTTAATCATCACAGAATAATAAAATAATACTAAAATAATTAAATGGTGGTTTGTGAATATATACTATTCACCTTTGTCTAGGTCCAAAAAATTGTACAAACTTTGTAAAACAATATTTAAAAATAAAATACCAGTTTTGTACAAATATTCAAATGGTTAAAAAATGTACCTCAATACCTAAATAATTTAGGGAATATTTGTACACACATAAAATATGATTACATGGCCGTCCCTGGTCTCACTGTATGCCCACAAAGGCTTGGATTCGGTTCGGGCTCAGCTCGGGCTAAATCGACACAAATGGGTCTCCTACAAGTCAATAAATATAATAATAATTAATTAAACTTATTTATAATGGTCATGCTATAACTTGGCCTGGTTTTCATAGTTAGGACACTCATATAGCTCGACATTCCCCTATCATGGCTAAACACTAGTCAAAGTACGCCACTGCACTATCCGTACCATGCTTTCTAGTCGTCTGGTACTTCAAAACACAACCATGGCTAAAATTATCTACCGTAAAAACTAACTAAATAATTATTTATAAAAAATTCTAAGATCACTATTTAAATCAAATAAATAAAAAAATATTTCAAAAATCTCGGGAATGAGAGCTACAAGTCTATATCGTGCGTTCTGACTGACCATCTGTCTGTGGATGATAAGATGAACTGAACTTGAGACGAGTCCCCAAGCTCTCTTGAAGACTCCGCCAAAAGTGCGATATGAATCTTGAATCTCTGTCTGATATGATACTAACTGGTACCCCATGCAATCTGACAATCTGCCTGAGGTACATCTCTGCAAGCTGATCCGTCGACTGACCAACTATGAAGGGGAGAAAATGAGCTACCTTCGTGAGACGATCAACTATAACCCAGATAGCATCTCTTCCAGCGGAGGATTTTGGTAACCCAGTTACAAAATCTATGGTAATATGCTCCCATTTCTATTCTGGGATCGGTAAAGTTTGAAGAAGTCTAGCTGGCCTCTAATGTTCAGCTTTAGCTTGTTGGTAAACTAAACAACGAGAGACAAACTGGGCTATCTCCCTCTTCATGCCATTCCACCAGAAATGCTGGCAAATATCATGATACATCTTCGTACCGCCAGGATGAATGGAATACTGTGAACTATGAACCTCTGCCATGATCTCATGTCTGATATCACCACTGGGCACACAAAGATGCCTTCTATGTCGGAGTGTACCATCCTCATGAATGCATAACTCGGGTCTTCGTCCTGCTTCACACTCTGCTTTAAGCCGCTGAAGCTTAGAATCCGTTGACTGAGCCATCTTAATCCTCTCAACTATACTGGACTGAACTTGTAGGCTGGCCATCAATGCCCCATTGGTGGGAAGAACAACTTCAATACCCATCTTCTGAAGATCCTCTAACAACTCTGGCTATGCTGTTAGGAAATAAACTCCGACCCTTCTGCTCAATGCATCTGCAATAATGTTGGCCTTTCCAGGATGATACTGCAGGTTGATGTCGTAATCCACAAGTAGATCTAGCCATCTCCTCTAACGCATGTTGAGATCCTTCTGAGTAAACACATACTTAAGGCTCTTGTGGTCGGTAAAGATCTCCACCCGATCTTCATACAAGTAATCCCTCCACAACTTAAGTGCGAAAACTACAGCTACTAATTCTAAGTCATGGGTTGGGTAATTTTTCTCATGATCACGAAGCTGACGTGACGCATAAGCTACTACCTTACCATGTTGCATCAAGATGCATCCCAATCCTCTGCCGGAAGCGTCACAATAAACAAAAAATCCTCCAGTTCCATCTGGAAGTGTAAGAATGGGGGTCATCATCAATCCTTGCTTCAACCTCTCAAATAAAATCTGACACTCTGCTGTCCAAGTAAACTGCACCTCCTTACGGGTCAACTGCGTCAATGACGCTGAAAGCCGAACGAAGGCTGACACAAACCGTCGGTAATAACCAGCCAATCCAAGGAAACTCTGAACTTCTGTGACGGTGCTGGGAATTGGCCATGTCTCTATGGCAACTATCTTCTGGGTGTCCACTTCCACTCCGTCTCTGGTGATGATGTGAGATAAGTATGAGATACGATCCAACCAAAACTCGTACTTACTAAACTTTGCGTAGAACTGGTGCTCCCTGAGAATCTGAAGAACTATACGGAGATGCTGCTCATGCTCCGCTTCACTCTTGCTATAGACTAAGATGTCGTCTATAAATACTACCATAAACTGGTCCAAATAGGGCATGAAGATACGATTCATGAGGTCCACGAATACGGCTGGTGCATTGGTCGCTCCAAATGGCATTACAAGAAACTCCTAATGTCCATATCTTGATTTGAACGCTGTCTTCGGGATATCTTGCTCTCTGACTCTGATCTGATGGTATCCTGATCGCAAGTCAATCTTCGAAAATACAGCAGCTCCACTGAGTTGATCGAACAGATCATCTATCCTTGGTAGAGGATACATGTTCTTGATTGTTACAGAGTTCAAGGTACGATAATCAACACATAATCTTGACATACCATCCTTTTTTTTCACAAGAAGCATTGGGGCTCCCCAAGGCGATCCACTAGCACGAATGAATCCCTTGGTTCTGAGTTCTTCAATCATCTTGTACAAGATCTGCAACTCTGATGCGCCATCCTGTAGACTCTCTCTGACACTGGTGCCGTCCCTGGAAGCAAATCGATGGTGAACTCTATTTCTCTCTCTAGGGGCATGCCTGGAAGCTCTTCGGAAAATACATCAGGGAACACTTCTACTACTCTGGGAAACTGAACTGCTGCTGCTACTGCCATATGCAATACTGGGGAAGAAGGTTCTACTTCGCCTCTAGAAAATGAAAACTCCGGTTCGCCTGGAATACCAAAAATAATCTTGCCGAGATAGCAGTCTATTCTTGCATACTGATCCTTCAACCAATCCATTCCTAGGACTACATCATAGTCGATCATCGAAAATTCTATCAATCTAGCGGAAAACTCTTTACCGCTAACTACGATTCGATACGAGAAAAACACTCTATCTACTCCCACAAGACCGTACCAGTAAGTATATTGAGTCTTACTGATAATGACTCGGGCTCCAGTCCTATCCGTGTAGCAAATTGTATAGACATAAATGAATGCGATACACCCGAATCAAATAATACTGATGCTGGAAAAGAGTTGACGAGAATGGTACCTGCCACCACCTCACCTGATGCCAATTCTTCTGCTACCGTCAGAGCCATAGCCTGACCTTGTCATCTTGGTGCTGGTCCCCTCTGCTGGAAACCTCTCTACCTGCTCTGATTCTGAGCTTGGGCAAACTGTTGAGCCTGAGGCGGCAATGGCCTCGGAGGCTGGTATTGCTGCTGCACTGGTGCTGAACCCCTAACCGATGGACTGGTTAGGTTCGACGATGATGAACTAGCTCTATGCGGGCAGGACCCAATCTTATAATCCGGTGCCCCACAAGCCAAGCATAATCCCTGTGCTCTACGACACTCAGATACTACGTGCCCTGGCTTTCCACAATGAGTGCAGCCTATTACGGAAGATTGCTTCTTCTTCTGTTGCTGAGGGTACGTCGGTGTTGAGTGTTGAACCAAAAAAACTGAATTTGCCCTCCTAGGAACTCCAATAGTCAAAGCCCTACTGCTGGGGCTGGTGCCGAGGATAAACTAATCTACCCATAGGACCTCTTTCTACTTTTGGTTCGGTCCACGATTCTCTGCGACGCATACTCATGCCTCTTAGGTGCTCGCAAGACGGCATCAAACGTCTGGTGCTCAAACTGCTCCACAGCTAAAATAATTTCAAGGTGGAGCCCCTGCTGAAACCTCTGGGCTCGGTCCAATTCGGTCGCCACCAATGTGGGAGCAAACCGACTTAGTCTTTAAAACTCGGCCGCATAACCGTCGACCGTTCTTCCCATCTGCCTAAGATTAGTGAATTTTGTCTGCAGATCATACCGAGCTACAACATCAAAATACTTCATCTGGAACTTGTTGAATATCTCCCACAAAACAGGCGTCGCTAATCCAACTACTAACATCGCCTACCAGGTACGGGCTAAGTCCAATAACTGAAGGCGCACCACGGCCACCTTCTCTCCCTCGGGAATCCTGGCTGCCTCCAGGATAATTTTTATGTCCTGAAGCCACGCATCAGCAGCGATAGCATCTTCACGGCCATCAAAGAAAGGAGGGTTCAAGCGCTTGAAGCTGTTGGCCGCGCTGTTCCCTTGATAACCAACTCGGCCCATGGCATCTTGTACTGTCTGGTGCAGGGCATCACCCCGACGATCTTGGGATGCAAGCAATTACCTGATAAGTCCTACCAGGGTTCTATTGTCAGGTTCTGCAGACTGGACAGGTTAAACTGGGGGCTCTGGATCCCCAGAAGGCATGACTCAGGAGGCCGCTCCAGAGTGTTGGGCTTGGTCCCCAGGTGGCTGCTGGTTCACTGGAGGTGCTCCATCTCGCTGATCGGTAGGACCAGGAACAATGCCACTGAATAAAATGACAGGGGGAACATTAAGGAAGGACCAAGATAGATCAAGGATATGAGCATGTGATCAGGTCAAGATTTCAGGAAGATTAGAGGACACGAGTAGAGATCAAGGACGGATTCTGATTCAGACATCTATTCGGTAAAACCCTCACACATCTTGTTTTACAAGACCTGCATGGGCCACCACTTAAACCATGTTACGCCCCAGAACCAGAATACTGGAGAGCGGGGGACAGACATAGCCAGCTGCATATATAGAAGTGTAATCCACCCCGACATACGGTCATGGCTGTCTAGATACATGAGGGTTTATCTACAAGCCATCGGTCTCTTATGGTCAAGAACAAGCCTAGTGTCTCAATCTCAAGTAAGTAATACATGTTACAAGATATTAGATCATCAGACATGAAAGGTAAGGCATCCCGAACATTACATATGCAGATGATCATGAAGCTAGTCGTACAAAATGTGAGGACAAGCAAGAGTTTTAGTCATACATGATCAACCCTAGGATTTGTCAATCATGTTACAGCCCGTAGGCAGACAAAAGTATAGGTTTCAACACGAGCTAACACTTGCTCGGCGGCTAAACGCCACAAAAGAATAATTTTACAATTTGAGCGGGAGAGGAAAATAAACCCACTCGTTGCCATGGTTTCTTCTAGTGTTCACCATCTGGCTAGAAGGCGGAGAGATCCTCGGAAGCTACTCCGAAATCTGGCCATACAAAACCAGCTGGGTCAGACCCCAGAAGAGCAAGTGCCACAAGGGAGGCTTCACTTAAGAACTAAAACCAGTATATTAGCACGTGAGAACAATAATAAAGACATGAGTTAAAGAAAACAAGATGATAAACGATAGAACAACTAAGGGACTATTCCGGTAGCCAAATTACAACCGTAAACCAAACAAGGACCCGGTTGTAACCCTTCACCTGAACAGAGCTTAGTCTCCAACTAATTATCGATAAGAGTAAAACATAAGCAAGCATGTCCTGAGATAGCATGTACTGGGGATAGGCAAGACTAGACAGGATTGGACTCCATCCAACACTCACGGCCAAGCAAAGAGTACGGCTTGATACTTTAACTAACTAGGGTTATCACAAACCTAGTTACTAGCAAGATGCAATGAGATGTTCCAGCAGTCACAAGCCCTGCAGCTATCCAGGTTATCTAGGCCAGATTTATTTAAGAGTTATCAAGAATTATTAGGTAACTTGGAGTGCAACACCTAACAGTGTGCTTAGAACTTGTTTCATGGAGTGCCCCACATGACAGTAGGCTGGAAATGTGCCCTACTCGACGGTAGGCTACAAGTCCCTCAGGTGTGGCCGGGATAACGGGATCGCCTGTAACTAGAAACATCTTCCTATATGAACTACTTGATCAATCTAGTCATTATCCTAGTCCGATTCAATATGAATCGACAAAACTGAATTCGCCCTCATCAACGATGGCGATAACATTCGGCTTGAAGAACCCCCATCCGAGTTGGAGGTGAAAGACGCAGTCTGGGCTTTTGAAGAACGCAGTGCCCCGGGTTCGGACTTGTTTTCGGGGGGTTTCTTTCGTTCCTGTGAGGACATCATTAAGACAGATATCCATGAGGCTGTGATCGCCTTCTTCCAAGGCACGACGTATTCCAGAGCCATCTCGAGTACCAATCTGATCCTCATACCGAAAAAAGATAACCCTGAATCCTCTCAACGAAGGCGATAACATTCTTGCGGGGACATTATTAAGGCACGACGTATCCCAGAGCCATCTCGAGTACCAATCTGATCCTCATACCAAAAAAAGATAACCCTAATCCTCTCAACAGGTTTTCGGGGGGTTTCTTTCGTTCCTGCGGGGACATCATTAAAACAGATATCCATGAGGCTGTGATCGCCTTCTTTCAAGGCACGACGTATCCCAGAGCCATCTCGGGTACCAATCTGATCCTCATACCGAAAAAAGATAACCCTGAATCCTCTCAACTATATGAACTACTTAATAACATTCGGCTTGAGGAAATTCCGTACCTCATCAACGATGGCGATAACATTCGGCTTGAGGAACCCCCATCCGAGTTGGAGGTGAAAGACGCAGTCTGGGCTCTTGAAGAACACAGTACCCCGGGTCCGGACGGGTTTTCGGGGGGTTTCTTTCGTTCCTGCAGGGACATCATTAAGACAAATATCCATGAGGCTGTGATCGCCTTCTTTCAAGGCACGACGTATCCCAGAGCCATCTCGAGTACCAATCTGATCCTCATACCAAAAAAAGATAACCCTGAATCCTCTCGCGACTTCCGTCCAATCAGCCTTTGCAACTTCACAAACAAAATCATTTCCAAGATCGTCGCAGCCCGTATATCCGATCTTCTTCCCAAGATCATCTCTGAAGAGCAGAGTGGTTTGTCCGAGGCCGGAATATTCAAGATAATATCATGTTAGCTCAAGAATTTATCACCTGTATGAAGTTTCTGGCCAGAGGGGGAAACATAGCTATCAAATTAGACATGGGGAAAGCGTACGATAGGCTGGACTGGCAATTCATGATCTGGGTATTCAGAGCCTTTAGATTTTCTGAAATCTTGATCAACATCGTATGGAGATCGATCAGCAACTCCTGGTTTTCTACGGTCATCAATGGTCAGGCCGATGGCTACTTGAAATCGACCCCAGAAGAGCAAGTGCCACTGTCGTCCACCATCTTCATCATCACGGCAGACGCCCTGAGCAGGAGCCCTGAGCAGGAACCTTAATAGAATGGTTCGCACCACAAACTTCCATAACTATCATACTGCCAGCGGATGCCCTATCATCACTTACCTTGCCTTTGCTGACGACATCCTCATTTTCTCATCCGAGGACGTCGGATCGGTGGAGGTGGTCCACAACACCCTCCAGAAATATGATACCTGTTCGGGCTAGAAGATCAACCCAGATAAAAGTGTCATCTACACCCACCACAAGATCACAAGAGAACAGGCCAACATCCTTTCTAATACCACCTCCTTCCCTACTAAGCACTCTCCATTCCAATACCTGGGTTGCCCCCTTGTGTACGGCAAACCTGACGACGGCATCTTCGAAGAACTGATCAGCCGCATCAGGAAAAAGCTTGAAGGATGGCACAATATGACGCTATCGTCGGGAGGCAAGAAGATCCTTATCAACCACGTTCTCACATCAATCCCTATTTACACTCTCGCGGCTTGCTCTTCCCCCAAGATTATCCTTAACTCTATCGAGAGTACATTCAGTAACTTCTTCTGGGGGCACAACGACGGCAATGACAAACATCATTGGGCTAGTTGGGACTCCAGGGCCAGGCCGACCGAGGAGGGGGGCTGGGATTCACCAAACTTTTCCATATTGTTACAGCATTTTCGATGAAACTATGGTGGAAGCTGTGCACCACTAAGAACTTATGGACCAGATTCATGAAGGCCAGATACTTCAAGAACATCCACCCATCTACGGCTATATCCAACAGCAGATCTTCCACAGCGTGGTGTCGTATGCTTAACGGCCGCGCTCTTGCCGAACCGGTAATGCGTCTCAGGGTGGGCGACGAAGAATATCAGGCATTTAGGGAACGATGGGTTGGAGATACCTTACTTCCTATCCACTTTGAAGCCCATAGGTTCAGCAAGGTCAAGGACATGTGGGACCCTATTGGAAAGGTATGGAACTAGAATAAAGTGCAGGATTGGGCTGGTCCCGAGGCGATCAACCTAATCCGTCGTGAAGGATTGGCGATCGGGACTAACGCGGACGAGCTCCGGTGGCAGGAGGCAACGTCAGGCTGCTTTTCGGTCAGATCGGCTAGAAAAATGATCCGAGGCACGGGGATGCCCATCCCGAGCATTGCTCCATTCTGGCAGACATACATCCCCAAGAAGTGGTCCTTCATCGTTTGGAAAGCCCTTCGCAAGATCCTTCCCACCGATGACACCCTCTATTCTATCGGCTTCAGTCTTGCGTCCACATGCACATGCTGCACAAACCGCTCCTCGAAAATAGTGGACCACATCTTTTGTCAGAAAGATCTTCTGACCACGGTTTGGAGAACCCTCTCCCAATATTGCAGGATGGATACTAGGGGCGGGGGATATGAAGACCTAATCACGGCATGGAGCTACCGGTCCCATGACCATCGGATAGTAGCAGCAGCTGCGACGTGGGTAATTTGTAAGAACCGCAACAAGGTGAGATATGAAGGCCACCGGTTCTCCACCGACCAACTGATTAAGGAAACCATCAGGCAGTGCAGCAAGCGGCGAACCCACTGCAATCACGGCCAGACGACCTTCTGGGATTCCCTCCTAACCAGGGGCTAATTGCCTTCGGCTCGTCTCCTCCCCTCCTTTTGTTAGTATACATGTATAGGCTTCAACATTTTGCACCTTCTGGTATACTTGTATAGCTTCGGCTTCTCTTTTTTATGAAATAAAATAGGGAATGTTTTGATTTATATATATATATATATATATATATATATTAGAAATGGTAATTTGTTTCCGAAATCGCTCCATTGGGATTCGAACTACTGACCACTCGAGCCGCATGCCTCACCACTACCACTAGGATAGGGGTTTGGCTATATATATATATATATATATATATATATATATATATATATATATATATATTTTGAAAACCCGACGATATATTAATCAAGGCTCAAAATGCCGAAGCCTGAAGCGTTTACAAGGCTACGCCTATACAAGTATACCATCAAAAGAAGCTAAAAAAAAGGGGTGGGGGAAGACGATCACGGTCAGGGGTGGCTCTGGAGCGCCACCCAGAAAGTGCTCGGACAGTGGGTGCACTGGGTGCTCCGTTTGCGGCATTGGCGGTAGACTTCCCGAACGAGCTGGTCGGCTGGGAAATTGTGGCCTTCGTATCTCACTTTGTTGCGATTCTTCCAAATCACCCACGTGGCGGCCGCTGCGACGATCTGGTGCCCGTGGGAGTGGCTGCCCCACTCGGTCGCAAGATCGTGAAAGCGTCTGCCACTCGGCTCGATACTAAAGCGTTGGTTAAGGGTCCTCCAGATGTCTTTGGGCAATTTTCCTTAGCAAAAGATGTGGTCAATGGTCTCCATCTGGTGATCTGAACAGCAATTGCAGGCTGATGTAAGGCTGATCCCGATAGTGTTAAGGATATCGTCGGTGGGCAATTTCTTTCTCATGGCTCTCCACATGAAGAATGACCACTTCTTAGGGATGCAGGTGTGCCAATAGTGAGCGGTGATCTGCGTATGCTGGCCTGTCCCAAGGAGAGAGGATCTAGCCGACCTCGCAAAAAATACACCGGAAGCTTCGAGCGTCCATCTCCACTCATCGGCCACAACACCGATTCTAAGTCCGCTTCGGCGGACGCTATCCTCCATCTCGTGTCCTCCCCATTCGCGCATCTTGTCCCAGTCCCAGGCGTTGGTATTGTGGTTCCACAAATCTCTGATCCTACTGTCTCTCGGGGTTACCGAGATGCTGGGGATTAAGCTATCTCCGGTCCATCTCTCCCGGAAAGGGTTGGACTCGCCAGAGCCAAGGTGAAGCCTGATGGCCTGTTCGGCAAGGTTACAGCCGGAAAGGATACGACGCCATGCTGCCGATGATCTACTATTGGAAGTGGCCTCTGAAGGGTGGGTGTGTTTGAAGTACCTGGCTTTCATGAATCTGGTCCATAAATTCTTGGTAGTGCGAATATGCCACCACAGTTTCATCGAGAAAGCTTGAACGATGTGGGTGATTTTGATAAATCCCAGCCCCCCAACCTCAATCGGCTGAGCCATGGAGTCCCAACTCGCCCAATGGTGTTTATCATGATCGTTGCTGTGTCCCCAAAAGAAGTTGTAAAAGATCTGCTCAATCGTGGTAAGAACCTTCAATGGCGGGGAGTAAGCGACGAGAGTATGGATGGGAACTGAGGTGAGCACATGCTTGATAAGGATCATTTTACCTCCTGGGGACAGGGTAGCGTTGTGCCACCCGTCGATTTTGTTCCTGATTCTAGTGATTAACTTCTCGAAGATCCTGGCATTGGATTTCCCGTACACAAGAGGACATCCGAGATAGTTAAATGGGGGTGATCAACAGAGAAGGAAGTTAAGCTGGAAATCTTGCTGGCATGCTCGGTGTTGATGTTGTGGTGGGCATAGATGACGCTTTTGGCTGGGTTGATTTTCTATCCTGAGCAACTTGAGTAATGTTGCAGGATATTGTGGACCACTTGAACTGCTCCTTCGTCCCCGGAGGAGAAGATTAGTAAGTCGTCGGCAAAGGCCAGATGGGTGATGGTAGGACAACCGCTGGCAGTGTAGTATTGCTGGAAGTACGGAACTCTGATCATGTTATTGAGGTTTCTGTTGAGGGCATCTGCTGCAATAATGAAAATCGTGGATGATAGGGGGTCGCCTTGCCTAACCCCGCAGCTGGATTTGAAGAATCCCTCGGCTTGGCCGTTAATGACAATGGAAAACCAGGAGTTGTTGATGGATCTCCACACCGTATTGGTCCAAGTTTCAGAGAACCCGAACGCCCTAAAGACCCAGATCATAAATTGCCAGTCCAGCCTGTCATAAACTTTTTCCATGTCAATCTTGACGGCGATGTTGCCTCCTCCGACAGGAAATTTCATACAGGTGATTAATTCCTGGGCTAGCATGATATTGTCTTGAATGTTCCTACCACGGACGAACCCGCTTTGCTCATTGGAGATGATCTTGGGGAGAAGGCCTGCCATTCTGGTGGCGACGATCTTGGAGATAATTTTTTAGTGAAAGTGCACAGACTGATCGGCCGAAAGTCGCGAAAGGACTCCGGGTTGTCTTTTTTCGGAATAAGGATGAGGTTGGTGCTGGAGATGGCTTTGGGTTAGGTGCCTCCTTCGAAGAAGGCGATTGCGGCTTCGATGATGTCCTGTTTGATAATGTTCCAGCATGTGTGGAAGAAAACCCCCAAAAATCCGTCTGGGCCGGGGGCGCTGTGCTCGTTCAGAGCCCACACTGCGTCTTTCACTTCCTGTTCGAAGGGACGACGTTCCAGTTGGGCGTTGTCGGTGTCGTCAAAGAGACAGGGGATTTGATCAAGAAAGGCGTTGTCTTTGTGGACTGTCTCTTTAGTGAATAATTTGGAGTAGAAAGCCGTAGCGGCTTCCTGGATACCCTTTTGGTCTGTGATGATGTTCCCGTCTTCGTCCGTAGTATGGTGAATCGTTAGTTTCCGTTTGCGGCCGTTGACGCAACCATGAAAGTATTTCGAGTTTTTGTCCCCGTCGCTATCCCATTTCAACCTCGCTTTCTGTTTCCAGAAGTCTGTCTCCACTTTGAGCCTGAATTTAAGCATAGCCTTCGTAAGGTTCAGGGCAATCCTGGCCGCCGGGGAGCGATCCGAAACGAACCTGGCCTCAGCACTGGTAACGTCGTCTTCTGCTATCCTCACAGCTTGGAAGATGTCCCCATTGGACAGTTTGCTCCAGTTGGACAAGGCTGACCTCATCGCCTTGAGCTTCTTGCTCACCCTGGTAAGGGGGTCAGGAGAGTCGTCGCTATCCCCATGCTGCTGCGACGACACCCATAAATTGGGGGTGGTTGATCCAGAAATCGAGAAATTGGAAATTCTTTTTGTGGGTGTTGGTATTATTTATAATCTCTACTAGTAGCAGGGTGTGGTCGGATTCGGAGGAGTTGTGATGGGAAAGCTTGGTGGTGAACCCCATACCGAGCCAATGGTCGTTCGTAAGAGCTCTGTCGAGGCGGGAATATTGGCGCCGGTCGCCTTCTTGCATGTTACACCATGTGAAGGCATTGCCCGAAAACTGGAGAGAGGTGAGGTGAGCGTTGAAGATGAAGTTGTTGAAGTCTTGCATGGCCGGCAAAGGGGGGGACGACCGCCGGTTTTCTCTTTCCTGCAAGTGATGGCGTTGAAGTCGCCGATGCAAAGCCAGGGGGAATTGACGTGGTGGAGATGGGTGTCGAGGAGATCGTTCCACAGTTGTTTCCGCTCGGTGATGTCGCAGCTGCCGTGGACCGCCGATAGGATAACGCGCTCGGGGAGCGAGGGGTGATCGACCCAGCAGGAGAGGGCCTGTCGGGTTTCCTGGATAATGTCGAAGTTGATGTTATATATATATATATATATATATATATATATATATATATATATATATATACACATACGACTTGGGTGGCTCCTTTCTAAGCTGTTTCGAAGCCGCATTATAAAGACTAGTTACTTTCACATGTTGACGTAAAAAAAGGGGGGAAATATATGATACTATTGAAATATAGAAATTTAAGTTATGTTAGAATATTTTTAACATAATTTGAATATTAGTTATGATTTATTATAAATATGTTTTTAAAATTTTGTATATGTGTTTAGTTAGATAATATCATTTAGTTAGTTTAAATATAATTTAAATTAAAAATATTTTAGGATTTACACATGTTCATGTAGTTTGGAGGATTTTAGGTTTTTTTCCAACGATGTGATAAAACCATTATAGCTACGGCATTTGAACTTTTTTTTTTAGGTTTTTAAATTAATTGGTTGATGATATACATGCGGCTTAGATGGCTTTATTTGGAGTCGTTTCTAAGCAGCATTATAATAGTGGACATTAGAGAGAGAGAGAGAGAGAGAGAGAGAGAGAGAGAGAGAGAGAGATGATATTAGTGCCCTAGCTACTTTTCTGGTATGGAAAAGAGAACCTAATTCATACCAACATTCATGCTATATCGACTTATTACCGTATGCTTGTATAAGCAACACATAGCAACCGATCTGCAGCAAACCCAAACATAGTTAATCAACTAAATGTTCTTTCTTTATATATATATATATATATATATATATATACATATATATATATATATATATATATATATATATGTTCTTTCTTTTATATATACTAGTATGTCACCCGTGCGATGCACGGTTTGTATATTTAATACTGTTTTATTTAAAAAAAATGAATGTTCTTGATATTTATATAACATTTGAAATTAAAACAAAAATTAGAATAAAGTCTACTTTATTGACATAAAAGATAATATTATATTAATATGATTATGAACGAATTAAATTTTAACAACATAATTATCATTAGTAGTATTTGTGTAATTCACAAAATATCTTAGACCAAAATATATTATTATGATTATGAACGAATTATAACAATATATACCTCAACGTAAATAAAAGAAATAAATACATCAACCCCCCTATGTTTCATGAGTATTACAGAGACTACCCCTATTTGAAACTAATTACACTCACCACCCCTCTCCTTTAGAAATTTTATAAAACATAGGGGTAGTTAGTGTTATATTTTTATAGAAAATAGAAACTATAGGGGTGGTCCGCGTAATTAGTTTCATAGTAGGGGTAGTTTCTGTAATAAGTGTAAAACATAGGGATAGTTAAAGTAATTTGCCCATAACATTTGTCTGAATTACAAATTCTGAAATGCTTCCTTATACACAATATTTATTGTTAAATTACATTGATCTTTGTCTTCACTGCATATTAAAATCTTCAATCCTTTCTTACTTGTTACCCTTGAAATAGCAACATATAACTGTCCATGACTAAAAACGGGATTCTTCAAGAAAAGTCCAACATGAGAAAGTGATTGACCTTGACTTTTGTTTATTGTCATTGCATAAGAAACAATCAATAGATATTGTCTTCTTTGAAATTTGAAAGGCAATCTTGGATCAGAAGGTGTCAATGACATTCTTGAAATCAAAACTTTATTACCAGCATTGTCTCCACAAAGAATCTTTGCTTCAAGAACACGATTGCCTAATTTTGTAATTAGCAATCTAGTACCATTAAATAGCCCAACTAAATGATCTATATTCCTTAATAACATTACTGGGTACCAACTTTCAATTTTAACTCATGATTCGGTACACATGAACATTTAATACTGTTCAAGAACTCTGGAGGGTGAACATCTGATAATAAGTCATCATTGGCATCTGACTTAGATGGACTATCAGAACTTAAATATGTGCTTGCGTTACCATAATTCAGTGAGATCATGTACTCATTTACAAACTCGACAACATCAAGAGTTGGCGCTAATATAGCTCTATCCTTCAAGAAATCTGGATCGATGACAAAATTCGCAAAAGAAGGATATGTGCTCTCAACAATTGTTTGTAGTGGATCATTTACATTACTAAGTAAAACATCACTTGGAATATTGATATTTGCACACCCATCATTATGCCCTCCAAGTGTTCCATCTCCTATACTTGCAATCCATTCAGAAAACCGTTTGAGCTCTTCACTTTCAGATGTTATGCTAGAACCTTGAAGTCTCATGTTTTTTGTCAACCTCAAGACTTTGCAGTTTTGCCAAATATAAGAAGAATTTATAGTTGCATGAACTATATCTTATCTACTACCTTTCGGAATTATAGGCAATATTTGACAAAAATCTCCTCCGAAGACAATTGTTTTTCCTCCAAATGGTGTCTCAGAACTGAGTGGATTGCTAACTTGCATTATATCTCTAAGCGATCTATCCAACGCTTCAAAGCAATATCGGTGCATCATTGGCGCTTCATCCCAAATTATAAGTTTGCACCTAATAATTAGTTCTGCAAGTTGACTTCCTTGTTTGATATTGCTTGTTGAATCCTCATTTACATTTATTGGAATAGCAAAACTTGAATGAGTTGTTCGTCCACCAGGCAACAGAAGTGATGCTATCCCACTTGAAGCAACATTTAGAACAATTTTTCCCTTAGATCTCAACCATGCAGATAATGTTTTCCAAATGAATGTTTTTCTAGTACCGCCATATCCGTATAAAAAGAAAACACCACCATTTGTAGAATTAACAGCATCCATTATTATGTCATAAACATATTGTTGTTCATCATTCAAGCGAGCAAGTAGGTGTACGTGTTCTTCTGCTAGAGCCGTTCTATCATAATGTAATTCATCATGCACCAATCTATTTGTTGTATTTGATAAGGAGTCCATGTTTGAAAATGGCATTGATGGAAATTCTCGTAAACTTCTACCACAATTCCTCAATAACTTTTTAATCTCAACCAAAGCGTGATTTTGAATGTCATCCTCACTCATAAGCAAATCTAGAATTAAAGTGAGAAAGAATATGTTAGAATTAATTTTAAAGCTATATTAACGATCAAATAATATGCAAAACACAATTTAAACTTAAAAATAAGAAAGAAACATTTTACCTTGGTCGTACAACGTAATTTGTTGATTATATAAAACATCATCCGATAAGTATGTCCAACACTTTTTCCAAAGTAATTCAGGCCGGCTTACAGAGCCAGATGACAATAATGTCACAAATAAATTTCTCAAAGAATATGCAGATGCCCAATAACTTGCCTCAATAATACCATCGATATACTCGTCATCATCCTCTAACAATCCTAAGACATAACAAGCTTCAAGATATGACTCGTAATGAATACCATTGACATTCTTAATATCATCATAGCATTTAGGTCCACTGACGATATTGGAAAGACATCTTAAATGGTACATCTCACCGCAACTAGGTGGAACATAAAAATTTCGACCTAATGAGAAACATTTTTTTCTCGGAGTCCACTCTCTAGTCTTCTGTTTCCAAACAAACTTTTGTGGAAATTCTGCATATGTCAGATTTCTTGCCTCTGGATATCGCTTATTCGCTTCAAACCAAGCTAAGAACATGCTTTCATTCACACTGGCACGATCAATAATGGTATCAATAGCATCTGCGTCTGAGAAAATAATAGGATGCTCGTTGGGTAAGTAAAAGCTAAGTCGCTCAACAGGAGGGTTCTTATATTGGATCTCAAAACCAAACAATCTCCATGCTGCCTCACAAACAGAAATGTATCTGCAATCATAATACATGTTAATTTCATCAATTGGTTTTTTGGGTTCCTCCTAGTCTGTAGTTCTATAGAAGGATGCAGTTACCCGATCATGTCCTTTATTCACATACTTGAACAAATATTTTATAGATCGAGACTGATTGCACCATTCAACATTCACATGACCTCCATACTTCAACAATAGATAACGATTATGAGGCACTACAAATCGATTATCTAGTTCAACACCATTCTTTAAAATCGTTCTTCCATCATCTTTGTGTCTATATAATGGATATCTGTCTTCATCAACCAAAAGTATTTGCAAAAAATGCTTTAAGCAACGACCATCTGACATACATGGTGAATTCTTTCTTGCAGTACCACAAGGTCCATGTATCATAAAATCTCGCACTGCATTGTAATAGGTAGGATCTGATTTTTTATCAGGAATTTCTGCTGAGATGATCTGATCAATATCTTTTTCCGATGTAAACTTATCTTCTTTGGCTATGAACAATAAAATATGAGCATGCAGCAACCCACGTTTTTGAAATTCGACCATATATATAACTGAAAAACAATAGAAAACAAATAAATATTAAATTTATTAATAAAATACATGATTAAGTACAAAAAATATGGCAAAATCGTTACCAGCTCTAATTGTTCCAAATATTTTATTATGCTTCAGATCTTTGATCAGCCCATCCAATTTTACCTTGAAAATCCTACATAATATATTTGGTCGATCTTCAGGTTGAAGACTCTTTTTTTCAACATATCGAAGTATTTCAGGCCATTTGGGGTTGTATGTAAATGTTATAAACAAATTCGGGTAACCAACCCATCTGTATATTGCTATTGCATCTTAATAATTTTGAATCATGTACCGAGCACCTCCTGTAAAAGAAGATGGTAGAATGACTCTTTTTCTTTGAGTAGTCGGATCTGTTTCACCTCGTAATAATGCATCTGTAAGACCTTTATACATCTCACACCGTAATTGTTTTTGATGCGTTTGAATAAATTTAAATCTTGCAGATTCAACCATTGTATAAGCATCAACCAAAACTTGTTGCATAAGTCTTTTAGTAGAAAATATGATAGAAGGCTCATTATCCCTTTCATGCAGTCTATAAGCGAACCATTCTCTAATACTTACTCTTCTTCTTCCACCATTACTTCTATTTGTTGATTCAGATAATGGAATGTCTTCTCTATAACCATCTTCACCGTAGGGAAAGATCAAGGGTTATTGTAATGCTAAATAAGAAGCATTTAACTCATTTATTCGTTGCAGGTTCCCAACTTGTGTTTCAACCATGATATCTCTATCACCTAAGCATTCATCAAGATCTCTAACTATCAAAGCAACAACCTCAAAAACTGTAGGTAAATTATACTGTTGTCCATCTCCATGTCTCATTCCTATCAATTTCAATCGAACGCTTAAATCACCTCCTTCACACATTTTCTCGCGAGCCATTCTAAAAGACTTTACTAATAGATTATTTTTCATCCAACATATCCTTCAAGTCACGTACAATTTCTGCATGCAAATTATTAATATTACCGTTCTTCCTGAAAATAATATTAAAAAAATAAGATAACGGAATATATTAATAACCAATGATCAATATATAATTGTACATATCTGGGAAAAAAATTCGATAAATACCTAACAGCTTTCATTCTGTTTTGAATTTTATTTTCTGTATCATAAATATATAGCTGTGCAAATTTTGGACTTGAACCTTCAACGGGTAATAAACTTCCAAATAGATGGTAGTTTTGTCCATGCATTCTAAAAATTGGTGGAGAATTTCCTTGATTTGGTTCCAGATCGACCTTGCCTCCCATTGAAGTGAATGAATACATGCTGTTATATGATCTTATATTTTCTAGAAAATGTTTGCTCTTATCGCTCACACCATATAATAGATCATGTAAAACTTTAGGCGGTCTCTTCATTGGTGAAATTAGAATCTTTTCTTGCATACAACATAAAGAGTACGTCAGGTTTTTGCACTTGTAGGAAGACTGAACTCTCTCGACATACCAAAAGTGTGCACCACAAAAGTTACATTTATAAGTTAGATCGCCAATATCCCAATAATCTGTCAATAAAAAAGACCAACAAAATATAAATAAATTACATAACTCATAAACTAAACTAATAAATACACACATACACACACACAAACATATATAGACTAATACCAATTGTAGGATTTGCATGTCCATGATCAAATTTACAATCTTCATTCGTCAATTTAACAACCACTGCCAAAGAAAAAAATAAAGAAAAAGCAAACAAATTTTTAAAAGATCTGAAACTACTTTCCTTTTTAAAACATTAAAATTAATTAAAAATTTCAAATATGTGAATTTGAGAAATAAATTAGGCTAAAAACATACTTGAAAACTCCTCATCTGCAGTCAAATCAATCGTTGTTAAAGGATTATTTTGCTACAAATTTGAGATTGTATTCTTCGAGCAATACAACGAACTTTGGTTCATTGCAGTAGTCGAATCAACTGCTTGACTTGATCCACACACTGCATAAAATAATTCGATAAAAAACCTTTGCAAACATAAATATGTATGTATGTATGTATGTATGTATACTTTAATAATAAATCTATAACATACCATTCCTGATTTCACTAAAAGGATATGTAGACGTATTCAGCACATTATTAAACAATATACTGCTAGAATAAAACTGTTTTCCATATGGATTTAAATCTTCTGCGAAAAAGTAAGGAAATAGTTAGAAAAGTAATAACAATACAATAATCATAGATCACATTTTCTTCATAAAAATAGTTAATTAGCGTCTAATAAATAATTGTAACAGATTTTTGAGAATAATTTTTTTTTAGGTTGGAAAAATAACATACTTGAAGGACCATCATCATTAGTTGAAAAAATTACTCTCGATGGATCAGAGTGCAGTTTTGTAAATCTCTTCGTCGAGTAGTCAAATGAATTTTTCTCCTGAGAAACAATTAACTGCGTAGGCTCACTTGAACCACATACTGCATAAAAAATCACCATATATATGTATATACATATATATTGTTAGATAGATATATATAAAAAATTAATCATTAAATACTTTGTAAAAAAATCATATCATACCATTCGTGATGTCACCAAAAGGAGACCTAGATGATGGACAACAGGTCATATTCGAATCGTTCCCACAAAATATATGCTGAATTTTTTTTTGGCTTGATGGAGGCGTACATTCATCTAAATACATATCTATATTTTCTACAAAAAATAAAGAATTATTAAGTTAAATTTAAATAAAATTTAAACATAAAATAATAAAAATTTAATATATACATACATTTCCACATTAATAAAAATAATAAGTTTTTCATAAATTAGTTTATATATTACTATTGTTTTCAAATTTAATTTCTACCAATTTACAATTATAACATACAATTATTTTTTGTTCTAAAAAAGATTAATTTATATAGGCAAACCTTAATTTAGCGCACATTAAATTTAAAAATAAAGAAATTTTTTTATCAATATATAGGCAAACCTTAATTTAGCGCACGTTAACAAATAAAAAAACTTATTTTTATCAAAAATGTTATTTTAAATTTTTGTTGTTGTTTAAAAATGTAGTAATCTATATAGGCAAACATTAATTTAGCACACATCAAATTTAATTGGATGGTCTGAATTTTTTTTTCGATGAATTTGTTTGTTTGTTAATATTTCTTTCAAATTTAATCTTTAGTAATTTCGATCCAAATATGATGGCTTTAAGAAATATTCTTTTGTTTTTAAAAAATAGTAATTTATATATACAAACCTTAGTTTAGCGCACATTTAATCATTTTATTTGTTTCTATTAAAGCCCAAAAGCAAAAGTTAACAAAATTTATTAAAGCCAAAAAAAATTGATGAATTATTTTATTTGTTAACAAAACTTTATTTTAAAGCGCAAAAGATCTTATACTTGTCTTAACAATAAAGAAAACTTTTTTCATGAATTAGTTTATTTCTTAATATTTCTTTGCCATTTAATCAATTTTTGTTTCGTTACAAAAACTGATATCAAGAAGTTTTTCTCGTTTTAAAAAAATAGTAATTTATATAGACTAATCTTAATTTAGCACACATAAAATTTAACAATAACAAAAAAAAACTAATTTAGCCCACACAATGAATGGCTGCCAGCTGTTAAAAGCATTAAACCCTAACAAAGAATCAAGCCGTTTGAAATTTGTGAAGGCTGCCACCTGTACAAATCATTAATCACCCCTTTACTCTTGCCATAAAAGTTGCCTTAAATTTCGGATCACCCAAACAACCACAATAAAATACAGCGGATGGGAGCACAAATCCGCGTGCACCCCATTTCCAATCTTCTTTCTCTCTCTTCCTCTCTCTCTATATGTGAAGGATTTTCTTTCATCTGCTATGACAATTTTATTTTTGTGTGTGATTAATCTGTAGATCAGTTCAGATCTACACATATATGTATAGATCTGTGTATATTATCAAATTTTTTTGCTATTTTTCTTGTTCGATTTTGTTTTTATTAGTGGTTCTTCACTGATTGTTAGAGTTTTATCAATTTCCTCTTTTTTTTTGTTGATTCATGACAGGATGGGGTAGATCTCTACATAGAAATTATGTTTTAGAATTTTTTTCCCTTTTTTTCTGCTTTTTGTTCTTCATTTTTTTTCTTCTTTTGATGATTTATCAAGTGGTATGTTAGATCTAGACCCGAAGAAATTATTTTTGAGGGTTTTTCGTTCGAGATCGATCTTTTGTTTTTTGTTCGAGATTTTTTTTAAAGGCAAATCTCTTTATTCCTCTCTCTCTCTAACGAATTAAGATAACTATTTTTTTACCTCAATTTTTTTTACAAATCATTTAATAATTTTTTTTAACTTTTTGATGACTCGTGAAGGTCTCTTAGACCTACTACATCTTTTTCAGGTTTTTCTTCTTTTTAGAGATGTGTCCTCTTTTTCATTTCAATGTTTAATTTTTTTGTAATTGTCGATAAAAATATTCAAGATCTGTCTGTTTTGGGTGATTCTTGACAGATGTAGTAGATCTATACATCGGACCGACGATATTGATTTTGTATTTTTTTTTTCATTTTTGTTCCTTTTGTTCTTCATTTTTTTTATGATTCATGAATTCATATGTTAGATCTAGATATTCACGAAGAACTATTTGGGGGTTTTTTTTTTTGCTATTTATTTGTCTCTCCATTTCAGTCGTAGTGAAAATTTTAACTATTTTTTCTTAGTTCTTTTTTGCAGGTTATGTATACATTTATGTTTGTCAATCTTAATATTTCACATATGCAGTGCATCATGGAGGTATATGCTACTCCTGTCTAGATTATTTTGCTGCAAATTAAATTATAAAAAAATCTTAAACTAAAATGGAATAACTATATAACATGCAAGATATTTATTTTTCCATGAAGCCATGCGAGTAATTTGTAATGTAGAAAAATTGTTACTATGTAAGAAAAACATGTTTAAATGTTTGTTACATATTTGGAACTGATATTTTGAAGCTCTTGCTGTGTTGCATATGTCAAAGCTGTAAAAAAATAACAGTTTTGGAAATAAAAATGGGTAATCATAATTTTTTTACCAGTTTTCAAACAGGAAAAAAGTATGCTGCCATGTTACAAATTGATTAAATAAAAACAGAAAATAAAGGTAGTCAAGCCAGAAGAATTACCTGATCCATTGCTTACAACTTTTTGTCTCTTGTTTAGTGTAGTACTCTTCAAGAGCTTCCTCATTTTCTTGTCTTTTCTATGTAGTACTTCTTTTCTTATAACATCAGACTTTAACTCTATAACTATTTCTCATATTAGAAAGCTGTAAGTCTAATATATAGTTAACATCTGAATTGTTTTTTTTTTTTGAAGTAATAAAGAATAATAAAGGAAGATCAAAAGTCATCTTTATTAGCATCACTTTTTGTCACGCCCCGACTTCCATAAATATAAATTTGGAGCGTGGTACATCTCCAGGCTACGCACTTATACGATACAACACGTGCCGTACTTGCGATTGTCGCCTGTAAGGTCAGAGATAAAATATAGGTATAGGAAAAAATAACTAACTAATTCACTTCCAAAATGTCATTATCCAAAATGTTACTACTTTCACTTCCAAGAGTTCCATAATTATACATCACATATCCACTACTACATCTTATCATTAATTATACAAGTCATATCCAATACTAAATCTTATCATTAACAAAAGCCTTCCAAGGATGCAGTCACTCGTAGAGATCCTTTTCAGCATACTGATCATCTGGAATCTCCTCCACACATAGTGAACAAAACTAGGTCGTCAATACGACGAGCAAGCTCTCGGTCAAGGAAAGAAAGTAAGGAAAGGAGAATAATGACGCCAAAATATAAAATAGAAGACATTCACCCAAATATCTTGAGCATCAACTAGAGTAAATGATACAGTCAGGTGCCAGAGCCGAGTAAGGTCTGAAGAGATAATTAAAACTAATAGAGCCAATACTAGACTTAATGAAAATGTATTGTTTAGAGAAACCCTTTGGATCACACACACCTAGTATCTCGGCAATAATCCCATTTGCCCGGGATCAGGATTATACTAAATGGGCGGTGCTTAGACTTTATCCGTCCCATTAGTATTAAGCATCACATATTTATGCGATATAAAATAACACCTGAATCATTTTCCGGTTTCCCAGAATCAAGTGTTAAAACAATTGTCGTATGACTTGGAATTTTCCAAGAATATCGGAACAAGCTACATTGGATATTACAGAGCCGAATTCGGGGATTCGGAATCCAATGGATACAGAAAATATGAAACATGAAGTATGCTAAGCCACACCCCGACAGACCCGTCTGGCCAAACGAGTGCCGAATAAAGGAACTGATCAGTTTTAAACAAGTAGTATTGCAATGAATTCGATGGTGTGATCCAAGTAGTTTTCTCCCCCATCCCGATGCAACTACTCTAAATGATCCATTTAATTATATCGAGCTCTAAATGCAACTTATCGTCATGTGATGAAATCACATGATAGAATATATAAATGGGGGAAAGGAAGAGAACCTAAAACTTTATAAATTAGCTAACACTGAAATTTCTAAGAATTTTCAGTAGAGTTTCCTTTGTTTTTCTTGAACCGGAAATTCTATAATGAGCACAAATGGCATAATAAAACCCGGGTACGCCCCGCCCCTTCGGTGGAGCAACCTTCAACACCGGAACCACGCAATATATTCAATTGACAAAGAAAGTAACTTACAATCATACACAAGGATGGATAAATTCCAACAAGTATAGCCTCTAACTTTCATTTTCAAGTCAACAACAAAGGTTAAAACATCTCTATTCAATAATGTTCGTTGACATGGAAATTAAGGATTTTAAAGTAACAAACTCTTTACCAATAAAAGGGTTTATGTAAACATAGGGGATAATGTGGTTCGATAATCGACAAGTTGTGTATTCATAACTTAATAATCCAATTATTACTTGAATAAGCTAAGAATCACATTCATATTTAATATAAACGGAGACTTTGTCAAAAGATACAACTTAAGTAGCGAAAATAAAGATTTGTGTCTTTATACATCTCAAACTCATACGTTATATATATATATATATATATATATATATATATATATATATATGTCCATAGGTATGTTGTAAGTCTTTTCTATCATAACCTTTAGTTTTGGATATTCAATAAATATATTTTGTCAATACACAAAAGCTCTATGTTGGAATGATATAAATCATGGACATATAAAATATTGAAGTTCTCTACTAAAATTATATTGATACCATTCAAAATAATTTATACAAGTGCACTACTTGCTTGAGGAAAAAAAAATCCTAATTTAACCTACCACAAGTTCCACATATTATAGATTATGTAGTCTTGCATGTGAGTATATATATCAATATATGTCCATACTATGATGTTCAAAATTTTGTTACAATTAATTTTTTCTTGACATAACCAAAAGATTTTTCACAACCTTAAACATGCACCAATGTCACTAGAAACAACTAAAATATAAATCTTGAAATATGAGAATTCATAGAATAAAATAAGAGGTTGAAGGATGGTAGAGAGCTTGCCTTGACTTGGGAGTGAACTTAGAACAAATTTAAATCCCTCCAAAATAACCCTAGAATTTAGAATCACAACATATATATAAAATTAAATTAAGATCAACTAAGGAAAGGAGTTTTAGAAAAGGGAAAAGAGAAGAGAAAGAAAAGTAAAGGAAATTATACCTAATTTTCTTCTTGGGAAAAATTTTGGAGAAGAAAAGAAGTTGGAGGAAGAAGAAAAAGTTGAAGGGAGGAGAGAGAGTGGGAGGGGGGCCGGCCAAGTAATGGAGGGGGGTGTTGATTTTTTTTTTGTTCTCTTTCCTCCATTCCTTCCATGAATGACACATGGCATTTCATGAAACTTCCTAACCACAAATCAATGACAAGTGTCCCATTAAAAATTGAAATTACAAGGTTTGTTGGAGGGTTTGGATGTAAAATGGTTTATTATTGTATGATGCAATAGTAAAAGTTGGGGGGTTAAACTTACAAGTTGGTATTTCTATTTATAAAAATAGAATATATATATATATATATATATATATATATATATATATATATATATATATATATATATATATATATATATATATATATATATATATATATATATAGATTTTCTATTTTTATAAATAGAAATACCAACTTGTAAGTTTAACCCCCCAACTTTTACTATTGCATCATACAATAATAAACCATTTTACATCCAAACCCTCCAACAAACTTTGTAATATTTTATATATATATATATATATATATATATATATAATTTTTTTTATTTATTTATTTATATATATATATATATATATATATATTACATGGGAAATAATTCTTTGTAGAAAGAATTTATTTATTTATTTATAAAAAGATTTTTTTTTTCTCAAACTATGACACTCTACCCACCTTAATTAAATTTCGTCCTCGGAATTTAAGAAAACACACATAGAGTCAGGGAAAAACTAAGGTACCTTAATCGACGAAGAGGTATGGATATTGTTGCCGCATGTCGTCCTCCTTCTCCCACGTAGATTCACCAGGGTAGTCCTTGTTCCATGAAACTCGAACCAAGGATACTGTCTTGTTCCTGAGAACCTTCTGCGTTCGATCCATGATCTCTACCGGCTTCTGCTGTATGCGCAGAGTTGGGCCCACTGTTATCTCAGAATGGTCAAGTATGTGTCAAGTATCTGGCACGTACTTTCTAAGTTGAGAAACATGGAAGACATTATGAACTCCTTCAAGTGAAGGTGGTAAAGCCAGTCAGTAAGCTACATCTCCGACTCTTTCCAAAATATCAAATGGGCCTATAAACCTTGGGCTCAACTTCCCACTTGTTCCAAATCTGATAGTTCCCCGGGTTGGTGAGATTTTTAGAAATACATGATCACCAGCTTTGAACTCGAGGATCCTTCTATGTTTATCTGCCCACATCTTATGTCTGTCTTGAGCAGCCTGAAGGTGACTTCGAATTGCCTTAACCTTGTCCACAGTTTGTGTAACCAGCTCTGGCCCCAACAGTTGACGCTCCCCTATGTCACTCCAACATATTGGAGATCGGCACTTCCTTCCATACAAATCTTCAAATGGAGCCATTTTGATGCTGGCCTGGTAGCTATTGTTATAGGAGAATTCTATCAAATGAATATGATCATCCCAAGATCCCCCGAAGTCTATGGTACATGACCTCAACATATCTTCCAAGATCTGAATCGTTCTCTCGGACTGACCATCGGTCTGTGGATGGTATGCTGAACTGAACTTTAGGTGAGTGCCGAGACTATCTTGCAAACTTTTCCAAAATTTGGTGGTAAATCGAGTATCTCTGTCTGAGACGATACTCACTGGTACTCCGAACTGACTAACAATATTGTTCATATACATATCTGCTAGGAGTTCGGTAGATTGACCGACTCGAAATGGCAGAAACCTTGCAGACTTTGTTAGTCTATCCATAATCACCCAAATAGCATTGTTACTTCTTTTTGTTCTTGGTAGTCCAGATACAAAATCCATCGTTATGTGTTCCCACTTCCATTCAGGTATAGGTAAAGATTATAAAAGTCCAGCGGCCCTTTGATGTTCAGCCTTTACTTGTTGACATATTAAACATTTTGAGACAAATTTGGCGATCTCGTGCTTCATCCCGTACCACCAGAAATTCTGCTTCAGATCCTGGTACATTTTTGTACTCCCAGGGTGAATGGAGTATTGTGAGCTGTGAGCTTCATGCATCACCTCTATCCTGAGTTCTCCACTAGGTACACATAAATGACTTCCAAATCTTAAGGAACCATCTGGATGCTTAACCAAACCAGTTTGTAACCCAGATTCAGTTTGTTTCCATAGCTTCTGCAGTTTCACATCTTCCCTTTGAGCCTCTTTAATTCTTTCGATTAAGGATGATTGCAGCTCCAAACTTGCCCAGACCCCATCTGCCACTGGGTAGATTACTTCGATCCCCATCTTTCTTAGATCTTCCAATATTTTCTTGGGTGTGTTCAGGAAGAAAGCTACTGGTCTTCTGCTCAAGGCGTCAGCCACCTTATTTGCTTTGCCCGGATGATATTCCAATTTTATATTGAAGTCTTTAAGCAGTTCTAACCATCTCCGTTGTCTCATGTTCAATTCCTTTTGAGTGAATACATATTTCAAGCTCTTATGATCTGTATATATATTAATTTGTTCTCCATATAAATAGTGTCTCCATAGCTTCAAAGCGAAGACAACGGCTGCTAATTCTAGATCATGAGTTGGATAGTTCCTTTCATGGGTTTTCAATTGACGAGAAGCATAAGCGATTACCCTTCCATGTTGCATCAGGACACAGCCTAGTCCTTTTCCAGAAGCATCGCTATAGATTTCATAACCTCCCGAGCCTGAAGGTAAGGCTAACACTGGTGCTGTAATAAGTCGCTCCTTCAGTTCTTCAAATGCAGCTTGGCATTTATCAGCCCAAATAAACTTTTCATCCGTCTGAGTCAATCGAGTGAGTGGCTCGGCAATTCTGGAAAATTTTTCCACAAATCTTCTATAATATCTAGCTAGTCCGATAAAGCTTTGAATTTCCGCAATATTCTTGGGAGTAGGCCATGATTTTACAGCTTCTATCTTTTTGGGATCCACCGATATCCCTTCTCCGCTAACTATATGTCCCAGGAAGGAAATTTGGTCCAACCAGAATTCGCACTTGCTTAACTTACCATACAACTTCTCTTGTCATAGAGTTTCAAGTACTATTCTTAAATGTTCTTCGCGTTCCTTCTCATTCTTTGAATAGACTAATATATCATCAATAAACACTATTACAAATTTGTCAAAGTATTTATAAAATACTCTATTCATCAGATCCATAAATATAGCCGGAGCATTAGTTAGCCCGAAAGGCATAACTTGAAACTCATAGTGTCCATATCGGGTCCTGAAGGCAGTCTTCGGTATATCTTCCTTTCTGACTTTGACCTGATGATACCCTGATCTGAGATCTATTTTGAAAATACAGTTGCTCCTCCGAGTTGGTCAAACAACTCATCAATCCTTGGTAATTGATATTTGTTCTTAATAGTTACTTCATTTAGTGCTCTATAATCAATCACTAGCCTTAGACTTCCATCATTCTTCTTTACGAATAACACAGGTGCTCCCCAAGGAGATCCACTAGGTCTAATGAATTCTTTAGCCAATAACTCCTTAATTTGTTTACTTAATTCAGCTAGTTCTTCCTTAGTCATGGGATAAACCTTCTTTGTATAGGTGGAGAACCTGGAATCAAATCAATATAAAATTCTACAGCTCTATCAGGGGGTATGCCAGGTAATTCATCAGGGAACACATCTTTGAATTCGGCTACGACCTTGGGCCATTCATTTACTTCTTGATGCTGGAAATTTCTTCCTGATGTTTGTTCAAATCTTTCTAATTCTTCTTCATCAAATTCTTTCTGATCTCTCACGAATTCATGTATTTCGCTATCGGATAAGAAAAATTGAACTTTTCCTTGGCCACAATCTACAATTGCAGATGTTGAGATCAACCAATCCATTCCAAACACTACATCATAATTGTTCATGGAGGAAAACTAACAATTTGGCTTGGAAGCTTCCTCCTCCCATTTTGATGGGACAGCTTCGACATATCCGGCTTACTTCTACCACCCCATTACCGGTAAGGATTCTTAACTTTTTGATCAGGGGTTGAGTTAATATATCATATTTAGATACAAAAGATGCTGATATAAGGGAATGTGTAGCTCCAGAATCAAATAAGACAGATGCAGGACTAGATGATGCAAGTATAGTACCTGACACCATGTCTCCAGCAGTCACTGCTTCATTAACATTCACCATGAAGGCCTGTCCATGCTTCTTCTTTTTCTTGTTGTAGTTATTTGGACCCGCATTCTGCGCCTGATGGAACTGGTGCGCTTGAGGTGGTAATGCTGGCCTCTGTTGATTTCCTTGTGTTTGCTGTCTGGGCCCACCTTGGTTAGTATTCCTTGGTCCATTTATATTGTTGATGGTTTGACGAGGACACTGACACATTTGATGTTCATATGAGCCACATCTGAGGCATCTGCCTTGAAGCTTTCTGCAATCATTTCTCGTGTGTCCTGGCTTCCCGTAGTAATTACAACTTTGGCGATTCTTATTTTGTTCGGTTTGGAACTGCTTCTGCTGAGCTTGTCCCTGATTCCTTGGCTGGACAGTGATAGCCTCTAGGTTTCGCTTCTGTCCCCCTGACTTGGCATTATCCTCGTCATTTTGCATTCATTCCTTGTCCCTGGTAGCCTCTACTACCTGCGCATAAGTGGTGCATGCGTATGGTGCTACACTTATCTTCAATTGGTTATTTAGTCCTTCCCGAAATCGGCTTATCTTCTTATCTTCGTCGGGTACCAGGTATGGGGCAAATCTGCTGAGCCTCATGAATTCTGCTGAATACTTATCTACCGAGCTCTTATTCTGCTTTAAGTAAGTGAACTTCCTTTCAAGCTCCAGCTTGGCGCTCATAGGAAAGAATTTTTCTTCAAACCTTTTCTTGAATTCTTCCCAAAGCACCGTTTCATTGGATTCTTCAGGATGTATTGAACTCCACCAATACTCGGCCACGTCCTTTAGTTGAATTCTTACTAAGGACATTATGTCCTCTGGTGCGACTTTGGCACCTTTCAACAATCCTTCGGTGCTCCTTAGCCATTGTGTTGCTTCTAATGGGGTTTCAGTTCCCTTAAATTCTCGAGGGTTGACCTTGCGGAAATCTGAAAGATCCTCGGTCCTTGGGGCTTTGGGAACCTCAAGTCTTTCAAAAAGTCTTGCTGAAGTGGCTTGAGCTATCTGAACCTGTTGGGCATTGGTCTTCATTAATTGCCTGAAGAGTTCAAGGATATCGGTATTCCGTGACTCAGAGGTAGATGATGCGGTTGCTAGTGTGTTAGGATCAGGTGATGTAGACATGATCCTGAATATTAAGAATATAAAATTCTTAACATGAGGATGAAAGGAAGGTGGGTGACTAAACTACTACAGGAGGAAGAAAATTTGCAAAACTAAGATCAATTGCAACTCAGATAGACAAAAAAGAGCATATTTTCATTCATTTCAGAAGGATACAAAGTACAATATGCTACCATAAGGGTCATATATATACAAGATTAGCACTAACTAATCTTCTATCATCATACAAAACTATATATATATATATACATATATATACATATCTGTCGTGAAACAAAATGAAATACGACAGACAAAAGATGGCCCCCTCCTAGGCTCTAACCCTATACATACATATATCCACAAGTCTGCTACTTAACAAAATATGGTACAGTAGAGCAAGGACCCCTTCGGTGGAGCAACCCTCAACACCGGAACCACGCAATATATTCAATTGACAAAGAAAGTAACTTACAATCATACACAAGGATGGATAAATTCAAACAAGTATAGCCTCTAACTTTCATTTTCAAGTCAACAACAAAGGTTAAAATATCTCTATTCAATAATGTTCGTTGACATAGAAATTAAGGATTTTAAAGTAACAAACTCTTTACCAATAAAAGGGTTTATGTAAACATAGGGGATAATGTGGTTCGATAATCGACAAGTTGTGTATTCATAACTTAATAATCCTATTATTACTTGAATAAGCTAAGAATCACATTCATATTTAATATAAACGGAGACTTTGTCAAAAGATACAACTTAAGTAGCGAAAATAAAGATTTGTGTCTTTATACATCTCTAACTCATACGTTATATATATATATATATATATATATATATATATATATATATATATATATATATATATATATATATGTCCATAGGTATGTTGTAAGTCTTTTCTATCATAACCTTTAGTTTTGGATATTCAATAAATATATTTTGTCAATTCACAAAAGCTCTATGTTGGAATGATATAAATCATGGACATAGAAAATATTGAAGTTCTCTACTAAAATTATATTGATACCATTCAAAATAATTTATACAAGTGCACTACTTGCTTGAGGAAAAAAAAATCCTAATTTAACCTACCACAAGTTCCACATATTATAGATTATGTAGTCTTGCATGTGAGTATATATATCAATATATGTCCATACTATGATGTTCAAAATTTTGTTACAATTAATTTCTTCTTGACACAACCAAAAGATTTTCCACAACCTTAAACAAGCACCAATGTCACTAGAAACAACTAAAATATAAATCTTGAAATATGAGAATTTACTGAATAAAATAAGAGGTTGAAGGATGGTAGAGAGCTTGCCTTGACTTGGGAGTGAACTTAGAACAAATTTAAATCCCTCCAAAATAACCCTAGAATTTAGAATCACAACATATATATAAAATTAAATTAAGATCAACTAAGGAAAGGAGTTTTAGAAAAGGGAAAAGAGAAGAGAAAGAAAAGTAAAGGAAATTATACCTAATTTTCTTCTTGGAAAAAATTTTGGAGAAGAAAAGAAGTTGGAGGAAGAAGAAGAAGTTGAAGGGAGGAGAGAGAGTGGGAGGGGGGGGGGGGCAAGTAATGGAGGGGGGTGTTGATATTTTTTTTTTTGTTCTCTTTCCTCCATTCTTTCCATGAATGACACATGGCATTTCATGAAACTTCCTAACCACAAATCAATGACAAGTGTCCCATTAAAAATTGAAATTACAAAGTTTGTTGGAGGGTTTGGATGTAAAATGGTTTATTATTGCATGATGCAATAGTAAAAGTTGGGGGGTTAAACTTACAAGTTGGTATTTCTATTTATAAAATAGAATATATATATATATATATATATATATATATATATATATATATATATATATATATATATATATATATATTACATGGGAATTAATTCTTTGTAGAAAGAATTTATTTATTTATTTATAAAATGATTTTTTTTCTCAAACTATGACACTTTTGAAGCAACTATGATGAACACAGCTTTTTGTAAATATCAATGTAATAAATAAATGTCATATCATTATACATGATAGTTTTTACCACTAACAACACCAAAAAGGAAAGCCAAAAGCTTCTCTGATTACGAACTGTTTTGATTCAATTATTGGTTTCCTAACAATTTTTTCAGCGTTTAGAATAATTAGTTTAATTTTGAATGCTTTGATTTTTAAAAAAAATGATCAGTATACTGACTTTTACTATATTACAAATCTTAATGTCATTTGTTATTAACTTAAATTAATTATTTTGGGGGAGGGGGAACATGACTCCTTGTGGAATACTAAGTAAAAAAAAATAGAAAGATTCATTTGAAGATTCTTGCAGTGACGTTTATAAACTTGGACTACTCCAGTATCTGACGTTTATAGAAATCCTGTTGACACTGAACTTGTGTCATAATTTTAGCTGTTTGATGTAATATTTTATGTCTTTACTGTTTGATGCAACATAATTTTACCGAATTGAGCAAAATTATTTGATATTTTGGCAATAACATTCTGGAATTGCTTACCACATTTGGTTGAAATCGAATTTTTATGTAAAATGATATTTAGTTAATTTATGATTTATTATATGTATTTTTGTTTTAATTCAGATGCAAATAAATTTGTTTTAATGCTACATGGATTTTGTACCAGATTAGTTGCATAGGTGTAAATCTTTGCTAATTACATTTTCTCGTATAATTTTGTTGAATATGATATTTAGATATTAGTAATCTTCAGTCGAATTTATGCAAATTTATATAAGAAAATGTAAGATTGGTTAATGCACATTGTCTTATAAATATTGGTTCATAGTATATAACTTAATAGTTCAATAAGACAGCTTTAAAAAGATATTAATTTTATAAAAAGATATTGTTCTTGCTTGTGTCTGTTAATATCATGTTGATTCATGTTCTTGGCTTTGTATGATTTTTGTAAATCATTAAATAACATATTTTTGATCCAATTATTTATTGTTACAATTTGTTCAATATGATATTATTAAATAAACTATTATTCGAAGTCACAGGTAAAGAATATGGTTTACATTCATTATGAGTAATTTTAAACAAATATAATATTATCTAAATATCATAGTTTGGGTAGTCCTGAATATGAATATTTCATGTAAATAATATTCACATATACCCATTATTGTTATCAACTTCAATACCATCTTCGAGAGGTATGACAAAGTACATTTATCTACCAATTGTGCCTATTTTTTTTTTCTTATGCAAGACTTTCCATATAATAATCAATTACAACCAAATTATGTCCATGAAATTTTTTGCTTAATTTTTTACAGTGTGTTTTACCGTTTACTGCCTATATATTTTTAGTTACAACAAAGTTTTTTTTAAAAATTATTTGTAGTTCGTGCTCATTTACATATACGCTGTATTAAATTACCATAAAAATCTATATGTATATCCAACAATTTGTACACAGCTGTAACATACTAAGAAATGTGAATTCACGAAACATCGAAGCATTTGAAACCAAGACAAATTCAAACTACATATTAAATAAGGCACTCTAACAAAATGGTCCTTTAAGAGTTCGCCTCACATTCCATAACAAACAACCACTACACAATAATATTCGAAACACACAAGGTCAAATCTAAGAATTTATCCAATCACATCCAACAAAATTCATCAAAAGTAAAAACTTCACTCCTCCTCCTTTATAATCGTTTTCAATTTTTTTTATGCTGCTGTTGTTGAACCGGCATCAAACAATGTCCTCTTCAAATTTGAATCTTCAGGGGTTTCCCCTTCCTCATTTTGGAGGGAGACTTTCATCTGTGGTGTTGAATTCATCTCTCCACAAGATTCAATCTATTCATTAAAAATATTAAAATGTAATTAAAATGGTTTGTAATTTTTTCAGATAAATGAAACAATAAAATAAATTATTTTACCTTCTCAACATCATTTTCCTCCTTCAACAAGTTTGAAAAAAAATATCAGAATCCTGAATAAACATAAGATATTCAATGGGAATACTATTAAACAATTTTGCCTAATAAAGCATAAACCAAACATACCTGATTTTCACTAAAATTTTTAGAATACAGAGAAATTAGACCTTGATCGGTAGTCAACTTTAATACCGTAAATGATCCATTAAAATTACGGACTTGTTCAGCTCTAACTTGTATTTTGAAAAAAATCTTCAAGCCAACTAACTTATGTATTTCATCAGGAGTTTTCTTTTCCATTTCCGATTGCTGCAATTATAGATAGCACAATTAATAAGTACAAATAATATAAGTAGAAATATATATAGAGAATAATTCGAAATGTACCTCAACCGTCTTATTCTTCAAATTAATAGCCTTTTTTTCCAATCAGCTGAACACATTCTTTGTCCCATAAAAGTAACTCTATTTCACCAGTAGCATCAATAACCCGAACACGAAGCTTGTACCTATATTTTTTGATATATAATTAAGAAATACTGGAAAACATAAAATTTAAATATATTCTTTTTTTTTGTATTGTGTGCTTACCTTATATTAACATCTTTTTCAAATTTGTTACACCTCTCGCAATAAAACATATCACCACATTTATCCAGCTTTTTCGGACATTTGTTACATGATAAATACCACCAATCATTTCTTAAACCAACTTCAACAATCTCAGCATATACCCAAAAGCTTCCAATCTGAGATTTCAAAATAGAGTTTATGTTACGTAGTAAACCTATAAAATAGTTAAATCAACTATTTTTTCTATACCTCATGGTTTTCTTTTAGCTGATCAATAGTCCTAACAATAGCTTGACCACTTGATAACTCATTCTCAACCGCATTCGCAGAATTAAGTGAAACAGTACTTATTGTGATTGATTCACTACACTCTTCAATCATCCTTCACACAAAGGATACCGAAAGAATAAATCTTTTTTTTTTGACAAAATAAAATATTAACATCCAAAAATATTGTAATATAAGTATTATACCTTGATTTATAATTTACAATCTCAGGAATATCAACACCAAACAACAACCTCGACACATAATATGTGTTGGATGCCGTAATTTGACCTATGCAAAAATGAAAATAAATTACATATTTATTAAATTAAATCAAATAAAAACTAAAAATATGTATATTTATTTGCATTATGTTAAAAATAATTATTACCTCTATATAATTTGGTACGAAACATTTGCAGTATCACTATCACTGGCTTAGTTTTAACATTACTAACATACGAAACCATCTCATCAACCAATTGTCCCCACAAAGTTCATTGCAAACGTTTTTTCCTAAAAAAAAGAATATATAACATATTTTTAAGAAAAACATTACATTAATACAACTCTTTTATGAAAGAATTAAGAAATAATAAAATCTTAAAATAATACTCATTGTCCTCAAGTGTAATATCCATAAGTCGTGTTAGCCCATCCTTCAAATCCCTTTGTTATGGAGGATCTAAAGTGACTACTCGTCCAATAAAATCTAAAAATGATAATAAAAATAATATAAAATTGAATGAATAAACAGTTGTAAGAATAACATATGGAGATTTGTAATGAAAAAATTAAAATAATGTTACCGATAGGTCTGCTGTCTTCTAACTTTTCATCACATGAAAGTTCAGAAAAGTTGTAAAAACTAAAAGTAGAAGAAGGAAATCGTTCATCAAAAATTTCAACAACTTTCGTTTTGTCAAGAATAATATCTTGTATTTGTTCAAGGTTGTATTGTATTTCATGGTATTATTTGTAACCACAAAGCAGCGAATAGCATAAAGCTTTCTCTCATTCGGCATTGTCTGAAAGTTGGGTATTAGGTCTTTCTTAATACTTGCATGAATTCGATCACCCTGCATAGACAAAAAATGATTTCAGTTGAACTATATAATCATGTTGAACTATATAAAAATTATATTCATCAAGTATTACTCATAAATAACAATTCATCAATTCATCGTGATTATATAAAAAATGATTTCAGTTGAACTATATAATCATGCTGAACTATGTATATATATATAGTTCAGCATGATTATTATTCAGATTCTTGGGCACCTTCTAAGTATTTCTTTTTGCTAGGATATCTTCGATATCCATATAGTTGCAGATTACTCGGAGATTCTTGGGCACCTTCTAAGTATTTCTTTTAGCACGTGAATATAATTTTGTTTTTGATAAAATGCTATGTAAACAACTATTACCTCAGCATCATGAAACAAGCATTCAAGACTATATGGTTGGCCTTTCCCTCCATAACCAGGTACTTCATAGAGATGCAAGAGTCGAACCTTCAAATTCCAGAAAGTTTTTGAAGGATTCACATCACGAATAGGAGAGAAGAATGGAGCCATAGAGATTTTGTGGGCAAATTAAAATTTTGTACATTCAAGTTCATACTTTCATCTATTTATAGACAAAAGAGAAGAGAAGCTTAACAACAACCTTAATTGGGACCCAACAGTAGCTTTATTGGGAACTCAACAGACCTCAAGTGAACAGCAAATGCACATTTTTTGATATTCAGATTCATCAACAAAATGAATGGTATAATTGGACCCAACAGCAGCTTTATTGGGAACCCAACAGACCTCAAGTGGGGACACAACAAATGCACATTTTTTGATACTCAGATTCATCAGCAAATGAATGGTAGTAGTGGAGGATAACCATGAAGATTTGTCCAGCTGTTTGCCATAAATGAATTTATTGTCATAATGTATTATCTTATCGAATTTAGAAAAACACTTTATGTATTGCTGAATAATAGTTGTTTACTGTCATATCGCCCAAATGTATGGCTGTATGTTGTTGACCACTTTATGTTTTGGCTGAATAATAGTTGTTTACTGTCATAAATACCAAATGTATAGTTGTATGTTGTTGACCACTTTATGTTTTGGTTACAAATTTGTCACAGTTTTAAGTTGAATAATAACGATGCTGAACTATATACATGCATAACTATTATGCCGTCACATTTTGGACAGAAAAGGCCACTATTTTGCTATTATATATATATATATATTTATATATATATATATATATATTATTTTTATTTTTTATTTTGTTTTATCCACAAAAAGGTCTATTCATTCTCCAAAATTCATAATAAAGTACTAATGTGACAAAATGGAGTAAAATGCACACTACTTGTGCCAACTTTCTGACAGACTCAACTGTCCGTAACTTTCAGATTCCTTACATGATCGATTCCTTGGCACATGTTCTACATATAATAGTTCCCATTAGTATTCCAATAACATTTTCTCAGAGAGATCTCATTTTCCTTATGCTATAGGAATCGAGTCTTCTTCCTCCTCTGGTAGACCATCAGGGAGGGGGAGATGGTGTTGGAGTTTTGGCCTTTCCTTTAGAAACTTTAGTCCCACATCGGATAGGCCAAAGAGTTTATATCTCTATATATTAGCTTTGCTATTATTGGAGATGCACATGTGGTGTGGAGGTGCACATGGGCTTGCCTTGTGGGGTTATTTTTCTAATAGGAAAAAGGCTAAAATCAACAATAAAAGTATTTATGCTTTTTGCTCTTGGGAAATTTATTTCCATAGGAGCTAAGCCCCGTAGGGGCTTAGCTACTCGGATTCGGACTCATGGGCTCATGAGGCGTAATGTGGCGTTTTGTTGGCGCACTTTGCACTTAGCACGTCAGGTTGTGCAGTGTGCGCAGTGCGTGCAGTGTGCGCAGTGTCCGCAGTTCAGTGCGCACTTTATCGCGCAAAGTACAAGGAGCGCTGGGTGTGCGCAGTTGGCAGCAGAACATGCGTTTGCATGTTCTGGGCGGTTGCTACATGTTCGGGGTGGTTATTACCACGTTCCTAACTTTGTGGCAACCAACCAGTTGCTGCAGGGCCTATATAAGGCATCCTCTCTCTCAAGTCTCATTACAGAATAGAAAGAGAAGCCACCAGAAAGTTTACGAAGTGTTCTTTAGCATAAGTAAACAGATAATTCAGACGTGTTCTTTAACACAGTTCTGATCTGCAGCCTTCGAGAGAGAGAGGAAAGACGCCGCACCAGTGTTACTTTTGCACGAGAGTTCGTGTCCATCCGAGGAGTCAGAAGAGCAGGAGTGTTCCAAGTTCTCCGACGAACTTGCTGGTTCCTGAAATCTGTTCGTGTAGGGCGAATAAAGCTTTGAGCAACGATAATTATTCACCCCAGCAGGAGTTCTTCCATCTTTCGCCAGTCACCTTCTTCGTTGCTGCCAGTAATTCTGAATGTATCTTCTTTTTAGAAGTACTACGATCTGATTGTTGTTGATTATGAAATCTTTTTAGATTCTCGTAATATCATAACGATATCTTTTTAGATCTTCGTTATACTTACGCAACCTTCCTAGAAGTGTTGCGTTGGAATATTGTTTTTACAATTGTTTCATATTCTCAGTTTTCCATCGAAAAATTGTGCTCCGGCACTAACAATCTCAAAGCTTTATTGCTACGATGGAAAACGTTAATGCTTCACTCCTCAATACTGACTTTTGCAAATTAGAAAAGTTCGATGGAGAGCATTATCAAGTCTGGAAGAGAAAGGTTTTTCTTACTCTTCAACTCAGAGACATAGATCACGTACTTCTTGAAGAGGAACCTACTGTTCCAGATACTGGGTCTGCTACCGCAATCTCTGCGACTACTAAACTTCAGGCCAAGTAGAGAAGAGAAAATAGCATTTGCAGGCTGCTTATCCTGAATGCTATGGAGGATTCCCTTGCAGAATCCTATTTTAAGAAGAATATCGCTAGAGACATATGAGAGTCTCTAGAAAAACTCTACGAAGAAGACAAGAACCGCAGTAAAATATTTGTGGTTGAAAAATATCACAAGTGGTTCTTTGAGGACGAAAAGTCTATGCTGCCGCAGGTGAAGGAGTTCTTGAAACTGCGACAGAAGCTGGAAGACGAGGCGATGCCTCTCCCCGATAAGTTTGTTGTTGGAGGGATTGTCTCAAAGCTCCCCGCTGGGTGGAGCAAGTTCTATGCAAACATGCATAGGAAGAAGCTTGAGATCAGTCTTGAAGATCTCTTGCAGGAAATATATGTTGAGGACCAGATGCAGGCTCAACTGAAGGTGGACACACTGTCCAAGCAATTGGCTAACGCCAATCTGGTTCAGACCAAGGAACCAAGGAAAAAAACAGGCAGCTTTCCACAGCAAGAAGAAGAACTCTGACAATCTAAAAGTCAAGGGAACTTCTATCAAGAAAAAGAAGCCAAAGTCTCAAATGCTTTGCTTCAAGTGTGGCAAGAAGGGCCACTTTAAGAATGAGTGCAAAGCAAAGACCAAGCAATCAGAGCAAGGAGAACCTAGTAAGGTATCTATGATCACTGATGTTGTTGCTATGATTGCACAGGTTGATGCGGTAAGGACTGACTCTGACTGGTGGGTAGACACTGGAGCCTCCTGCCATGTCTGCTCCAGTAAGGAGTGGTTCACCACCTATACACCTACTTCTGAAGTGGTTATGATGGCGAACCAGGAACAAGCTGAAGTGCTCGGGATCGGGACGGTGGTGTTGAAGCTGACTTCGGGGAAGTCTCTGACGCTTCAAGGCATGAAGCACGTACCTGCTATCGCCAAGAACCTGATCTCAGGAGGCCTACTCTGCAAAGCAGGCCTCAGGATGGACATCAATGCTGGCCAGATGGTGATGTCTATCAAGGGAACATATTTTGGGAAAGCTTTTTATACCGAAAGAATGTTCAAATTTAGCTTGTAAATCAGTCCAATGTAATTAATGTGATTAATGAAGTCACTCATTCTGCTTATACTCTTGAGTTGTGGCATAATAGGCTAGGACATGTTCATTGTAAACGAATAAACATAATGTCTAGTCTAGGACTTATCTCCAAGTGTGGGGGTAAGGTAGAGAAATGTAAAGTTTGTGCTCAAATAAAGATCACAAGGAAACCCTTTCCTCGGGTTAATCGAAGTACAGATCTTCTGGAGTTGGTTCACTCCGATATCTGTGACTTCAAACAGTTCTCTACAAAGGCCGGGATGAAGTATTTCATAACCTTCATCGATGACTTCTCAAAGTATGCGTTCGTCTACTTGCTGAAGGCTAAAGACGAAGCATTCGAGAAGTTTAAGGAGTTCAGAGCCGAAGCTGAGCGGCAGACTGGACAACAACTCAAAAGGATAAGAAGTGATCGAGGTGGGAAGTACAGGTCTCATGAATCGCATCATTCTGCAAAGAACATGGAATGTCAATGAGACAACGGCTGTACTCTCCTCAATCAAAGGAGTAGTGAGAGGAAGAACAGGACATTGACAGAAATGATAAACTCAATGTTGTTGACTGCTGGTCTTCCTAAGTGCTACTGGGGAGAAGCTGCATTGACGGCCATTTTATTCTAAATAGAGTGCCTCATGCAATTCTGACGTTACTCCTCATGAACTTGGTTCAAGGTCAGACCTAACTTGAATGTCTTCGAGTGTGGGGGTGTCTGGCGTATGTCAAGCTTCCAAATCGGAAGATTCAGAAGCTTGGGACAAGGACTACAAAGACGATCTTCTTGGGGTATGCCGAGAAGAGTGATGCTCGGAGATTTCTGATTGAGTCAAATCATATTATTGAATCTCGCGACGCAGAATATTTTGAAGACAAATTTGCAAGGCACAAGATTGTTCTTACGGATGTTCTGGAGAACATGAGGGTGTGCAGGTCTTCAATGAAGATGTGGTCCAAGAAGATGTTGTTGTTGAAATAACGGTTAAACAGATCTCGCTGAGCCATCAACGAAGCGAGTGAGGAGGCCGAAGGACTTCGGAAGTGACTTTGTCACCTATCATGTGGAAGTGATCCGCTTACCTATGATGAGGCGATGAAGACCAGAGATGCGGTTTTCTGGAAGGAGGCGATTGACAATGAAATGATTCCATCACCTCAAATAACACTTGGGTGTTGGTTGATCTTCCTGAAGGAGCAAACTCATCGATGCAAATGGATCTTCAGAAGAAGATGAAAGCAGACGGAACTATTGACAAGTTCAAGGCTAGGTTGGTAGCCAAGGGGTTTTTCAGAAGCAGGGGATTGACTATTTTGACACGTATGCTCCAGTAGCCCGGATGACCAATCAGAATGTTGCTTGCTTCGCAACAATACATAAGATGGTGATACATCGAGATGGATGTGAATACGGCTTTCCTAAATGGCGAGCTGACGAAGAGATTTACATGCAACAGCCAGAGGGATTTGTCATCAGGGGTCTTGAAGACAAAGTTTGCAAGTTGGTGAAATCCTTGTACGGTCTTAAACAAGCTCCCAAGATGTGGCATGAGAAATTTGACAAGTTATAAGGTCAAATGGCTACATGGTCAGCGATACGGACAAGTGTGTTTACGAAGTTCGCTGATGGAAGAGGTGTGATCGTTTGTCTGTACGTGGATGACATGCTTATCCTAGGTACGGAATTAGCTGTGTCACTGAGACAAAAAGTTTATCTCAAGCAAGTTCAGTATGAAGGACTTGGGGGAAGCTGATGTGATCTTAGGGATCAAGATCATCCGGACAGACATGGACTAGCGCTGTCACAGTCTCATTATATTGAGAAAATAATCACTGTTATGGGTATCGGGATCTTCCAGGGATCGATACGACGTACAGGTGTGGATCTGAAGCTGAAGCCTAATTCAGGGGAAAGCGTCAGGCAGCTGGAGTTTGCAAGCGTAATCGGAAGTTTGAGTATGCTACTAATGCCACAAGGCCTGACATAGCTTTCGCCGTGGGAATGCTGAGTCATTCCGAGCAAATCCAGGTGCTGAACATTGGAAAGCTGTGAAACGGGTTATGAGATATCTCAAGAAGATCAGAATATGCACTGTACTACAGCGGAGATCCGCCGGTTAGTGGAAGGCTTCAGTGATGCCAGCGGGCTCAGAGGGGAGAGCGAGAGGTCCACAGGTGGATTATTTTCACAATGGATGGAGCTGCTATATCGTAGAAAGAAGTCGAAGAAGCGACTATGCTCTCGCGGTCATCCATGGAATCTGAGTTCTTTGTACTAGATACCGCAGCCGTGGAAGCAGAATGGCTTCGGAAGTCATGTATGATCTTCCAATGGTTGGGGTACAAATACCGACGATACCGATCTACTGCGACAACAGGCGACTGCGGCGGTGGCATCAAATGACCTCTTCAACGGGAAGAAGAGGACTGTGCAGTTGAAGCACAGGGCAGTACACGAACTTATCAAGAGAGGTGTTATTGCAGTTATTGATGTTCGGAGTCAGGAGAACCTGGCGGATCCGTTCACCAAGGGCCTCAAGCGCCAGCTGGTCGATGACACGCTTGTAAAATGGGCTTGAAGGCATTCTGATATTGTATTATTGTATTCCTACCATAAAGTTTTATGCTATTAGTTCAAAGTTATATACTAGGGCATCTAGCTTTTGGTTCAAGGGAGGACCACTAATCGGAAAGAATAGCAGGAACGGTGGGTACATGTTCTATGGGCATGGAGGGTTACGGACTATCACCACTGTCTACTGTTGTTTTCTGCAGAGAAAACGGTTCCTGTGGAAAGTTGGCTTAATGCCTTAATGAGTTCTCAGACGAGTGATGCCTGGTGTGCTTTACAGGAAGCACGGTAGAGAGCACTACAAGGAGTGAACTCCATGCTACAGTGGGATGACTCCACAATGAGGTTCCTATATGTGGGTACTACCAGGAATAGGATAAAGCCTTGCTTTGCAGGCCAAGTTAGCACCGCAAATAGGTAGTTAGCCTAATGTGTATGTTAAAAATAAAGAGGGATGTAGTAGCACTACAAAGAGGAGGAGTTCCTCATGTTATAGTGGCAGACCATAATGAGGTACCGGTTAGGGATAAAGCCTGCCTTGCAAGCCATGTCCTTGCGGCGTAACACCGCAAGGGAGCCTAAGGCTTCATGTTGGGTAGTTTGGCACTACAAAGAGGCGGTTGCCTCATATACCAGTAGTAGGACACTACGATGAGGTTCCCGGTACGGGGTAAGGTCACGACTTTAAGCCAGTCATGGCGGCGTAGCACCGCAAGGGAAGCGCAAAGCGCTTCATGCCATGTTCTTTATAATGAACTCACCTATAGTGTAGGACAAAGGATATCAGGCCGTCTCTTGAGGAAAAACGTGTAGACGCCCAAAATTTACACTGAAACCAGGCTGGCACAGGGCCTTTAATGTGTAGCCAGAAGAGCCATGTAACTACATTATGTGAGTGGAAAGAATTTCAGCTATGATGCAGAATTCAGGCTTAGTCCATTCGTATTATAGTTTGATTTTTGATCCATGCGGGAAGATTCAAGTCGTCAGCGACATCTCTCCTAATGCATGATGGACAGTTACTGTGGAACATTATACCCATATTATGATATGAGTGGGGATTGTTGGGTTTGGCCTTTCCTTTAGAAACTTTAGTCCTACATCGGATAGGCCAAAGAGTTTGTATCTCTATATTAGCTTTGCTATTATGGAGGTGCACATGGGTGTGGAGGTGCACATGGCTTGCCTTGTGGGGTTATTTTCTAATGGGAAAAAGGCTAAAATCAACAATAAAAGCATTCATGCTTTTGCTCTTGGGAAATTATTTCCATAGGAGCTAAGCCGTAGGGGCTTAGAGATCGGACTCGGACTCGGACTCGGATCGGACTGGACTCGGACTCGAACTCGGGCTCATGAGGCATAATGTGGCGTTTTGTTGGCGCACGTTGCACTTAGCACGTCAGCATCGTCGCTAAGCGCATAGTGCGCTTTAGTTGCGCTCGTTGTGCGAGCTACTTGCGCAGCCACGTTATGCAAGCCCAGTTGCGCATGCCCAGGTGCGCAAGCCCAGTTGCGCTGCCCAGGTGCGCGCCCAGGTTACGCTCAGGTTGCGCTTGGGTGCGTTGGGTTGCGCAGGATTGTGCTGGGTTGCGCAGGGATGAGCTGGGTTGCGCTGGTTGTACTGGTTGCGCTGTGTGCGTAGTGTGCACAGTGCGTGCAGTGCGCGCAGTGTGCACAGTGCGTGCAGTGTGCACAGTGCGTGCAGTGCGCGCAGTGTGCACAGTACGTGCAGTGCGCGCAGTGTGCGCAGTGCGTGTAGTGCGTGCAGTAGTGTGCGCAGTTTAGTGCGCGCTCTGTCGCACAAAGTGCAAGGAGCGCTGGGTGTGCGCAGTTGGCAGCAGAACGTGCGTTTGTATGTTCTGGGCGGTTGCTACATGTTCGGGGTGGTTATTACCACGTCCCTAACTTTGTGGCAACCGACCAGTTGCTGCAGGGCCTATATAAGGCATCCTCTCTCTCAAGGCTCATTACATAATAGAAAGAGAAGCCACCAGAAAGTTTATGAAGTGTTCTTTAGCACAAGTAAACAGATAATTCAGACGTGTTCTTTGACACAGTTCTGATCTGCAGCCTTCGAGAGAGAGAGAAAAGGCGCCGCACCAGTATTGCTTTTGTACGGGAGTTAGTATCCATCCGAGGAGTCAGAAGAGCAGGAGTGTTCCAAGTTCTCCGACGAACTTGCTGGTTCCTGGAAGCTGTTCGTGTAGGGCGAATAAAGCTTTGAGCAACGGTGATTATTCACCCCAGCAGGAGTTCTTCCATCTTTCGCCAGTCACCTTCTTCGTTGCTGCCAGTAATTTTGATTGTATCTTCTTTTAGAAGTACTACGATCTGATTGCTGTTGATTACGAAATCTTTTTAGATTCTCGTAATATCATAACGATATCTTTTTAGATCTTTGTTATACTTACGCAACCTTCCTAGAAGTGTTGCGTTGGAACATTATTTTTACAATTGTTTCATATTCTCAGTTTTCCATCGAAAATTGTGCCCCGGCACTAACAAATGGGGGGGGGTTGAGGGGGGGGGGTCGTCCTCGCCGTAGATTCTGTGGAGGTTGACCGCGGGGAGGGAGGGATGGTCGTCGGAGTCGCGAGGGAGAAGAGGTGCTGCCTCAAGTCCTATATGGCGGAGGACATGGCCTTGTCGTGGGTCCTGAGGGCGGACTCCGCCTCCAGGGCCTCGATCTTCCGCTCCGCTGCGCCGAGGATCGGACGACGAGGACTCCGGCCGGGAACACGTTGGTGACCTTCTCCCTGTTCCCGAACAGTCCCATCACTCTCCTCTTCACCGCCTCCATTCTTAACCCCTTTTCTTTCCTCTGCTCTTCTTTCTCTTGACGGATATAATATATATAATATATATATATATATATATATATATATATATATATATATATATATATATATATTTTGAAGTAGGTAATTTTTATTAGAGGAGAGCTCCCCCCACTGGAAACGACACGGGAAGTCTTGGGGATTCACTTGTTACTTACGTTAGGGTGCGGGCTTATGCCTCCTGATCCTTGCCACTTTATATATATATATATATATATATATATATATATATATATATATATATATATATATATTATATATATATATATGTATTATTGGGATATTCACTTGTTACTTATTTAGGGTGCTTATGCCTCCTGATCCATGCCACTTTATATATATATATATATATATATATATATATATATATATTATATATTTTGAGTAGGTAATTTTTATTAGAGGAGAGCTCCCCCACTGGAAACGACACGGGAAGTCTTGAGGATATTCACTTGTTACTTATGTTAGGGA